>JAJHUR010136331.1:0-19486 GCA_027495735.1 Lutjanus campechanus | reverse complement strand
TATCACCATGTCAGCTCAACTTCGTTGTTATGGTCATCCGTAGCCCGTAGCCTAGCGCCGGCTCTACTCAGCTGCGCTGCTGCGGCGCACGTCTATGACGTCACCAAAACTTACCCATCCTTGTAAAGCCCCGGATGACCATAACAACGAAGTCGAGCTGACATGGTGATAACACTGGCCATTCATTTATAAAATGTAGGTGAAATGAGTGAGTTTCGCAGCAGATAATGTCTAATTTAGGGGCTTCGATTTCTGGCCCCGTCCGCTACTATAGCATGAGAAAAAACGCCGTTGGATGGATCTAAATTGCTCGAAAACGGCTCCGAGCTCCACCAAAATTGTCTGGGTGAGTCTACGAGCGTATTTAATCCTAACAATAAGGTCCAGGTGTCAAAAAACCGAAGTTAGCCTTTAACATCATTGCTTCTTGTCTCAATAGATACCTTTTAGTAGAACAGGCAGCATGATAGTGAGTAAAGTGAATATTTCGCTCTGATGTTTTTGTGTTTTTGCCTTCTGAATGACACAGTGAGCACTGTCTCTGATCTAAGCTCATTTACCTATAATACATTATTAAGCAATATCCTATAAGTGAAGGTCACAGAGGAGGCAAGGCAGCGTACACAGCTAACTTTGACCAGAACTACAAGGAGTGCAACTATTCATTCAGTTAGACTATGTTCAAATGAGATCTGTTGACAAAAAGGCTTCTGTGTTTGTTGCCACAGGGGTAATTGGTCTATTATGCTGTCACTTCCAAGACTGATTCCGCATACTTTTTGGTTTGTATGCCAAACAAGCCAGTCCAGAAATACAATTCAACCTTTTGTACATAAAAGGAGGTCCCAATGTATGACTCTGCAAAGCTGCCCAGACAAAACTTTCATCATTTCCCTTAAGTATCCCACAATTCTAGACCCTTTGTACATGTCCTACATCAATTCCTAAGGTCTCCTCTCAGCTGGTTGAGCCAGAATCTCAAATTTGAAGAATATGGGCCTGACACAGATAGCTACATAGCTGTCAATTGTTTTTATCATTCATCAGTACAGAAGCACAAACCAATCTAAAATTCCCTCTGAAGCAAAAATAAGAAGCTTGGTTACAGTGGTTGAGACTGACGTCAGTGTTGTTAACAAGCATGGAGCAGAATGATGAAAAGCTCTTTTGTTTAAATTAAATAAATAAATAAAAATTTGAAGCATCAAGCTCAACGCAAACAACTTAATTTAGTCAGTTAACAACAGGATAAATGAATCCACAACAGAGGTTTCCTATAATGTTGTACTGCCGGTTTGAAAAGGCTCATAGGACCCTGTTAAAATATAAAATATCTACCCTTTTCCCACCTTTTTGCTGTGGCTTTCATCTAAAAGAACCATAAGTATTTGGCATGAAGGACGACTGACCTCTGCGAGCTTCTTTCAGTGAAGATATCACCACCGTAGCCCACTCCTGAGCCTCCTGCTCACAGCGGAAGTTAAAGCTGATGCGGTCATGGGGAGGCGCCACCAAACTCAGCTCGTGGCACTTTGGTGACTTCACCTCATAGTTTACTGTCCCCAGATCAAACTCAGCGATGGTCTGGAAATAGAGGAAGAGAGAGCAAGAGTCAAAGGAGATGAAGTAGAAAGATACATTATACTAAAACAGCAACTTTGTGCATCAATGCATGTTAAACACTCAATTATACGACACCACAAACAACAGCCTCCACAATGACCTTTAAGTTAAATCTAAATCAGTTTCAACAAAAACTGAATTAGAAGCTTAATGGGCGTAATATTTAGTGCAGGACTTTATCATTAGACTACACAAGTTTATGCTTGATCTATCTCGTACACTGGCACTTAGTGTAGCTGCAATAAAGTTTGTTTGAAATTGACAAAAAATAGCGGCTTGCAAACACAGCAGCCTGAACTCTTGTCCCCTTGGCCAGTGATTTCTAACCAGTCAAGGGCCGTCACAAGGTCAGAGGCTAAATCTGATGATTATTAACAGGCTGATGAAGAAGAAACAACAGTTATGCAACACTAAAGTTTTCTGATTTGTATCTATTTTTAATTCTTTTTTTCTTGTGATACACTCAACAAGTTCACCTTTTTGGGCCTGTACAAAATATTTAAATATACAGTCATTTACAAGCTGTAATAAGAGATCATGTGCAGACATTGCTTAATATAACTGGACAAAGTGGACAACTACTCCATGGCCAATGACCCTCATGGGGCCCAAAGGCTCCAGATTCACAGTCTGGCAATGAGTTTGAGATTATTGCAAGTTAGTTTGATAATATGCATCAAAAACACAACAAAATTCAATCTTGAGTCCCTCTCATGTAGAGGAAAATGTAATACCTTTATTATTTCAGTTGATTTTATGCTTACATGTTGAATATGTCCACATAAATATGTGCTGAAACGAATTACAATAGTCACCAATAGTTTTAACAATTATGAATTAAAAAACATAGAACATGAAAGATCAAATATATCTGTATTATGTTATTTTTTAAAAAGTTTTCATATAAGTAAATATTTGATAGGGATGTCAGAAAATACTGATACACTTGAGTATCATGATATTATGTTTTGTGATACCGTATAAATACTCAAAAACAGTTTCACCATATCACGGTACATACAAAGATTTCCTGGAAATGGTTCTTTGGTGTTGTGTTCAAACCCTTGACTGCTAGTTTGTAATTTTTTTTTCTAAAATTAGATTAAAAAGATAGCACTACATCACCTTGCTTACAGTATTATAATATATCACAATATATTGAATTGTAGTGATATGTATTGTATTGCAAGATTCTTGCCAATACACAGCCCTAAATATCAGGCATTTATCCTGATATTGATATAGACCAATTTAGCAGTGATAGGCCAATACTGGGCCAATAATATCGACTGGGCTCTAGAAATCTGGCACCAGCCACCAGCCAAATGCTGGTGAAATATTAAAGTGGCTGGTATATTACAATAAAAAAACACTTAATATTGAGTGGCTGGTTAATTTGAACATTAGTCTGTCAGTGTCATGTTCACATTTTAAAAAGTTAACATTTCCCACCCTGTTCCCCGCTCAAAACATCCATCACAAGGCGCCCGTGAACTCACCACACTGCGGCCAGTCCCGCTGCTGCTGTCCTGCAGCGACAGGCGGAATTCCCCGGATTTCCCCGGGTCCATGCTGAGCTGCAGGCGGAGTGACTCATCACCTGCTCCCGGAAGACACAGTGGCCGAATACCAGAATGGCACACCGACACCCGAACCGACATGAGGACGGTGTGGCAGCCAAGTTGTGTCTGCAAGGCCCCATAGTGAGGACCGGGGAGGGCGGCGGACTGCTCCGGTGAGGTGTGAGTCCAGCCGCCTGAACTCAGAGACATCCTGCAGCCAACACACTCATGTAGAAAACAAACATACACACGTATCTGTCCTTTGGTTTTAGTGTCCTTCCCACGATATTTCTTACATTGTATCTCGTCGCTGGATATATAACAGCCACAGTGACAACAGGAAGCAAGTGCGTAGAGTCTGACAACTGTTTGGAGCGACTTCCAATAAGTGTAAAGTCAGAGGTTTCACTTCTCTCTTCTTCCGTGTTCGCTGTGGCGTCGTTTCAGGCAGATTTCATGTTTGTTTTCGGCTGTGAAACAATAACAGTTTTCTTCTGGATATCCTTTGCCTTTCTAACACTAGATTGTTGACAATAGTTTGATACTGGTGGTGACGCTGAGTTTGTTGTTGGTGCGTATGCTTTCATTTCTTAGTGCGCATGCGTCCTGTGTGGGGTGACGTAGGCTGTTGTAATATTCATGAGGCCTGTTTCTTTAATTAGACACTATTTTGACTGTAAAAGGACACAGTGAATTGACTTTGAACCCCCCTGGCATGGACAAAATAACGTCTTACCATTTTAGCTTTGTGTGACAATTATTGTTATTATAGGTCTGCATATTTGAATTATAAAAAGAATTTAAAAAAAAAAAGTCAGTTGTTGCATTAATTAGCTCTAGAAGAAGAAACATTGTCATTCATTCTATCTCTGTATGCACAAAGGAGTATTTTTGTAGATGTCCAGCATTATATAAGAAGGAAACTGTGCAAACAATTAAATTGCAAGATAAAGATATTTGTGTATGCTTTGAAGCTAATAATGAGAAGGATAAAGAGAGATTTTTTTTTACTGGGAAAATTCAACATTCACAAGAAGAGATGGATGAACTCCAGACCTAAATAAACTTTTTCAAAATCAAGAACAGCATCTATGTGGCACCATTTTGAGGCCTTATGAATAAAAGGCAATTAAAGCTAATTATGTTTATGGTATATTTCCTATGGATTAATGAAAAGCCACTTTGAACAAATTTATCTTATTTATTTTCTCTCTCTCTCTCTCTCTCTCTCTCTCTCTCTCTTTCTTATATACACACCTTGTTTGGTGTACATACTTGTAATGTAGCCTACAGAATGTTTTCTAAATTGATAGTGCTGGTGAGCTCCTCTGTTAATTGACTTTTTTGGTAATATATTGAATTTAGGCAATGATGCTATTCTTCACATAAGTGTTTTAAACCTGTTTTTTTTTTTTTTAAGTCATTTGGGATTAAGTATGTGTATGTGCTCATATTTTACCACAAAGGGGCAGCAAAGTATCCCATATAAAGAGTTACATATCTTCCCTCTCTTCTTAATAAAAATTCTCCTGAAATCTGTTCTTGACATCTTCAAATTGAGCTAAATTGCCTAAAAATATGATGTATTTGGCAGAATAAAGCAGTTACAAATGAGTCCCCTTTCAACCTAACACTTACTTTTTCTTATTATTAACAAGAAGTTATTTTTTTTAGTATTATTTAAATCTGTTCTATTGTATTTCATCATTATTTTTACTCTTTGTGTTTTTCTGTAGTCTTCATGTCAGTCTATTATAGTCTGTGTCAGTCGTCTGTTAAGCACTTTGAATTGCACTCACCTGCTATACAAATAAAGTTTGATTTATTCATTTATTGATTGTTTGGTTTATTGATTGAACCTGCAACATTAAAACATTGCTTCCATTTTAATGCATCATTAATTCTTATCCATCACAAAACAGAAAACACTCTTTGCTGTTGGCAATAGACCTTTTTCACAGCAGCCATTTTGACATTAAATAGGAAGGCAAACACAGGTGTTACAAATGATACTAATTAAGGTCCCCTTTCATTCAGGTTAAACAGAGTCAGGGTGCTGCTATTGTACATGTTGGCCCACTGGAACGGCTCTGCTACACTAAAGAGAACAGGACCTTAATTAGTATCGTTGGTAACGTTTACCAATGGCTGGCTGAAAAAGCTCAATTAGACTTGGAATATATTGTGTTATATTCAGTCTTAACATACCTGATATAATTCTATACCACTAGAAATGACTAATATGTCTGGTTTAAAGCAGAGTATTGGATTAACAGGATCTATGATGTGTGATAATTTAGGATTATGGGTCTCATGTTTTCATTTGGATCACAAAGTCATCTGTGACACAAACCTGAGGTAATTCTAACATTACCATAACACAGGCTCTTTTCCACACCAGATAATGTGACTGAGTTACTGAGGATACTGATGATGTCTTCATTCTATTCATGTATATTATGTTATGTGCGCCAGCATGCACAATAGCAGCACCTTAAAACAGAAGAAGCTAAATTCAATTTAACTGAATTAGTGATTTTATTACTTATGCTGTTCACTTCCTAAAATATCTTCTGAGAAAAAAAAGCCCTTTACACGGTGAACTAGTTTGTAGGATAGAGTTATAATGCAGTGGAGCTCCTAGGTTCTCCTGCAGTGAGGTGATGGTGTGAAGATGTTAAGACTGTGCTGACATCATTTGTTAGGTGAGATACACACGACCCAGGTGGGACTTGAACCCACAATCCCCAGCTCCGGAGGCTGATGCCTTATCCATTAGGCCACTGGGCCACATTAGGCCTGCTATCTCCTTTTAATTTCAATGTGACCAGGCTGCATCTATAACATGCTTCCTTGCTGGACATTGATCCATTATTAAATTATTATGGCCAAATCCCAATACTCTCATGGACTCATGGGCATTCCCACGGGCATTCTGTGCCCTAAAAAAATTCCCTTCAAATCCTTCCATCAGAGCAAACCACAGGTTTCACTGTCATGCAGTTGCTGGTGGGTGGGAATTATTGTGTGACACATCAAAGGTCCTGATTGATTGATACCTTATGTTTTGTTCCCCACCCACACACCGTTAACTGTGTCTCTGACTGGTTAGTACTCGTTGCCTCCCTTGGTTAGGCTGGTTATAGAGGTTGATTGCATGGATATGAATATAGGTGTGTCTTGAAATTTTGCCTTGTGATTTGATGTGCCTTGGGCACAAAATTTTGCTCATCACAATTTCCCAGAGCCCAAACTGACATCTTCACATTGCTTTTTTTGTCCAACCAACTGTCCAGAACCCAAAGACTCTTCATTTACTGTGATAAATGACAAAGAAAAGCAGTAAATCTTCACATTTGAGAAGCTGGAATCAGCAAATGTTTGACATTTTTGCTTGAAAAGTACTGAAATGATTAATCCATTATCAAAATTGTTGGCAACTAATTTTCTTTTGATTGACTAATCAATTAATCAACTAATCAATGCCGCCTAAATTCTACTATTAAAATCTTAAAGTTCCAAAGTAACCATGGAGATGTGTGTTTGTAATTGGAAACATTCACGTTTGAGGAACTAATAAAATTGCAGTCTTAATGCCTACAAAGACGTTTCCGTGCTGACTGCTGACTTTCCAGCTGAAGCTTTTTTAAGAAAGAGGGTCAACCAACATGGTCATGAATGTCCCAGCCCACACACTCTGTAGGTCACGAATTACGAGGCTATTAACAAAATATACTGTAGCACGCAAGGGGAAAGATTTAGACCACAAAGCAGAGCCGGTTCAAGCTCTTAATCATTTTGCAGGGTTTCCTCAATCAATACCACATTCCTCAGGCTGGGCCCTCAGGTCCCACAATACCAAGGAAATGTCCTCTTTAAACTCTATAGATAGTAAGATCATGACATTATTTTTAGAAATGAAATCCCTTCACCTCCTCTGTGACTCCGTTCACAAAACACTGGTCACACAGGCAAGATGAAGCCAAGATGAAGCCTTTCAATAAGGTGTTGATGAGACCATGATGTCACCGTTTGAAGAGGAGGAACCTTGTCAGCGGCAGCACTGTGACACAAAAGAACACATCTAGAGCAGGGACGATGTGGACAACCCTGCACTAAGGAGTGTATTTTTGAATCAGATGAGAACATTTAGTGAGTTTAGAGCAGTGATGAGTCAAGGGCCAATCAGCATATGCATAAAAAGAATAAAGAATAAGCTCAGAATAAAAAACCTTTCTGCAAAGTATTTTGTCTATGTTGACTTCGGTGTGAGATCTAATGAAAGACAGAGAAACCTATATTACTTTATTATTATTATTATTATTATTATTATTATTATTATTATTATTATTATTATTATAAACATATTGTAGATCTAAGGCTTGTGGTACACGAACAGGACATACTTTTTAAAATCAAATTCCACAAAAACTAGACATAATATGTTTTAGACAGTATTAGACTCTTTATTATAAGGCAATTAGAGACACATTACAACATGTGTATTATTTCCCACACATTGTGACAGAGCTGCATTGTAAACTGAAATATATTGTTTCCCACTGTTAGACCCTTGTTGGACTTTATTAGAGGGTCATTGGGGACACATCACAACAGAAATAATAAAATATATCCACCTAATAAGGGTCTAACACTGGGAAACAATACACTTTTACACGTTTACAGCACAGTTCTGTTGTAATCTGTCCCATATTACCATTTATGAGAGTCTAAAAAGAGTCCAATAAACGGTCTAATACTGATTGATAAAAAAAAACCTTCTAAAATGATTTCTAATTTCATACAAAGTATGGCCTGTCACTTCTCATTAGTGTCAACAAGGCCATATTTTACCCACAAAACATGGACAAATTGAATTGTTTCTGAATGTGTTTTCCGCATTTCTGCACAGCACCGGATCCGTCTGTGACTGCAACAGTCACACTGTCCCAATCACAAATCTTATTAGATTCATTATTTCAGGATTCTTCCATTTTACGGCGTGATATTACACATCCTCAGGTAGTTATCTTCTCATTATATCAGACCTTGTGCGTGCATCATACCATCTGATCTCAGTCCTAATGTGTGGAGGAGAACCACAGTGCTGCCCTAGGGTGGAGCTGTGTACATGCACATGCACACGAGGACACACGGATGCAGCCTTTTACATCACAGGCTACGCAGGATGATGATATCAAACCAATAGTCTTTAGTTTTAGGTAATGATCTTGTATGTTGGAAATGTTTATTTCAACTGGATTATGAACCTTCACCAACTTAAAATACATATTAAGAGGAAACTGACGTCACAAATTATTGTAATAGTTGCTGAGCTAAAATGACTGTTACCATTTTTTCAACATGTACAGTACAAATATTTACATTTATACACTATGTGTACAGTTATTTTTGTGTTAAAAAGTCACATGCACAGCTGCAACATTTTTATTATAGATGATGATGATGAGAATTACATATTTTTCCTCTCACCTGTAGTGCAATTTTATCCATCTAGATTGTTTTAGTGTGAGTCGCTGAGTTCTGGAGATATTGACTGTAAAGATGTCTGCTTTCTCTCCAATATGACGCATGTAGGGACTCAGCTTGTGGTGCTCAAAATGCAAAAATAATACATTTTGAAAATTAAACGCCAATATCTCTTTACCCAGTTTTATCCACAGACCTAGTTGTGAGCAGTTTCATGAGGGACTACTTTCTTTCTAAAAAAGAATATATACCCAACTTGGCAACTCACACCAAAACAAGCTATCTGTAAAGGTCACAGTGCTGTGTGATATTGCTACTCAAAATGTGACCACGCGGCTTAACTTTAAAGGGACAATTCACCCCAAAATCAAAAATGCATATTTTCCCTCTTATGTGTGGTGCCATTTATCCATCTAGATTCAGGGATTCCCCCCAGCAAAGTTGTTAGGCCTGGTGGCAACACTGGGGCAGCGGCTAAGTGTCTTTTTTTGACGGGGGCCCCCCCATGGTCCAGTGACAGACTGATGGCATCATTAAGGTAAGGTCCTATAGTTTCTGTGATGTTATAATCGTGGATGAAATCACGAATTGAGAAAAGCCATAACACAGATTTCATAGTGTCCTGTGTTAAGTAAGTGCTCAAAGCTGACATTTATTTATTCAACACCCAACAACAACTATAGTATATATAGAGTTTTACAATGAATCTGATAACATGCAGTCTTGGAATGTTGTGTTGTCAATAACAACAAAAGAAATGAAATTTTAAACTTTCTTGACTCATAACGTTATCTTTCATCTCATACCAAAACCATCCAGATGGATAAACAGCACTTCAGGTAAAAGGAAAAATACGTATTTTTGATTTTGGTATGTGCTGTCTCTTTAAGGCTAAGCTGCATGGTCACATTTTGAGCAGCACCGTCACACAGCATCATGACCTTTAGAGACATCGTTTGAGTCCCCGAGGCGACTTTACACCTGAATACATTTGAGAGTTCTCCTCACCTTGGCCTCTCACATGTGATTCATTGTCACCTCTCTGCACACTGACATAGTGTTAATTCACATGCGCTATGCACACAGGCAGAGGTGGGAAGTAAATAAGTACAAATACTTCACTACTGTACTGAAATAGAGTTTTCAGGTATCTGTACTTTACTTATCTGTACTACTTTCTAACAACTTTTTACTTTAACTCCCTACAGTTTAACATAAATATATGTACTCTCTACTTGTTACTTTTTCAAAACAGACTGATTACTTTAGTTTTAAAGCATTTAAGGGGAATTCTTGGTTATTTTGCATGATTGTGTGTCGCCTTCCCAACATCACGATTTATTCCAACTAAATGGATGGAACAATGACACACAGAAAAGAATGAAATGAATAGAATGACATAAAAGATGTAACAAGACTTAACAAGATGAAAATAATGTAAAAGACATAACAAAGAGAAAACAACATAAAGGGCATAACAGGACAAAAGCATGTGAGGGTGTAACAAGATGAAAACGAAGAAAACAATGTACAAGGTAATGTATAAGAAAATGATTTAACAAGATGTAACAAGATGAAAATAACGTAAAAGAAAAGCAAGACAAAAACACCTGGTAGAAATGCCTGTCAGAGGGCAACTTTTTACTTTTGAACTTTGAGAACATTTCAGAGCCTGTATGTTTTCATTTTCACTTGAGTAAAAAAGTTGAATAAGAACTTCTACATTCAGTAGAACTAAACTTTTTTTTTACACTAGAATCTGTCCTTCTACTTGACAGAATGTGTGTACTGTTGCCACCCTGTCTTATAGTAAATTTAAAGCTCTCAGTCCTATCTGAATCAGATTGATTTTATGATTTCACTGTCACTTATTTAAAATAAAAGAGTGACAGTGGGTGAAGTCAGCTGTTATTTTTTGGTATTTAGAGGAGATCATTATTAAGGGAAAGTTCCAAAAGCTTAGTTTCCGGTGACAAGAATCCATTGAGCTTTTTGCAATAGTTGATTGTGTCCTGCCTTGTCCCTCGTAATCAAGCTGATTGATGAAAGGCTCATCAAAAAACGCCCACCACAGTTCCGGGTCACCGTCTGACAGGCCTATACTACTTGAGGTGCTGGGTGTCCCCATGTTCACTAATTTAAAAGTTGTCCACATGTCATTGACTCACTGATGGACTGCTCTGCTACGTGACAGACATGAGGAGAAAGTCCAAAACCAAACCTCCTTTCTCAAAAGGGATGAAGCCATGGGATCTAAAGAGTAGGAGGAGGAGGTGAGGAGGAGGCGTAGAGGAGGAGGGGGGTGATGCATCCTGTAGTCTGGGATTGTGCGTGTGTGCGTGAGAGTGTGTCTGACGTTCTTGATTCATCATCCAACGGCCACATGAGCAGCATGGATATATAAGCTGGAGCACACCTGCTCCACAAGAACGACTTCAGACCTCCGCCAACTGACCTCAGCCTGCTACCAAAGTTCAGGGTAAGGAGTGTTTACATTATACAATTATTTAGTTTTTACAGCCTGACAAATTCACTGTTAAATGCAAGAGAGTAGGTCATGCATTTGGGTAATTATTTTATGCATTTATTCTAACACTAATACAGTGAATAGACTAGAATAGTTACATTACTTCTGCAACATTAACTTGTAGGGACATTTATGAGACAATCATGTGTTTATAATGGTCATCATTGTGTGCTTTTAAACTAAATTCAGTTTAAACCATAATATTCCTGTATGAGCTTCTGGTTAGTAATGTGGTTTAAATGACTTAATCCTATGTCATGGTGGAAAATTACCTCTTGCACCATTTTTGGGAAGAACATAACAGAGGTGCCTTTGTGTTAAACATCTGCTATTTCATGTTTTGTAGAATTATTAATTCTATTCAGACAATTTTATTAATTAAAAAGTAACCCAAATCATATTAGAATAGGGCTATTGAGTAGTGATTGATGAAATGTTAGGTAAATATTACTTGAAATTTTCTCAAAATAAAGCAAAGATATATTTTTAAAGGGATATGTAATTAGATGTGAAGGTAGTCATAGTAAAATTTACTAACAAAGGGTGGGTGCATTTTTTGAAAATTAAAATTGATTTAACAATTCATACTAGAAACTTCACTAACTTTACTTGAATTATAAATAAGTATTGTGTGGAAAATTGTCATCAAGTAAATGTCACTCTAAATTTGTTTCACTGTGTATTTTAGATGTCCTATAATGTTGTTCCATATTCTTATTGAAGTAGTTTTTCTATAATAGAAAAAAGTGATTTTTTTTTTTTACTTTAAGATTTTTTTTTATGTCTAATTGTGTCAGTTTCTGGTTACAGTCTTTTTTTTTATTAGTCTTTCAATAAACGGTGGTGTTTTACTGTCCTCTGCAGTGCCTTGAGCGACTCCACAGCATGCTGCCTGGGAGAGCGGCTGATGTCCATCACTGCGTCCTGACGAGCCGCTGGCTGCCCGCAGCTCTGGCTCTGCTCCTCCTCCTCTCGTCCAGCCTCAGCAGAGCTCACAGCACCACGGTGGAGCACGACTTCCACATTGTTCACAATGTCGACAACAGAAGTAAGACCTGGTTTTATTTGAGCACTTTTTTTTCAACATATATAACCTGCAGATTTTTTTAAGTAGTGTGATTTTTAAAGCATATTTATAGTCTATCTGTGAATTTGAATGGTGAGTACATAGTGACCCTTCTTATACTTTATTTCATCTTCTCATAGGGATTTATTCTTTATTATTGTCAACAATTAGATTTTACTCCTTCAAATGAAGCACGTTATCAATAAGCCACAGTTCTATTATTTCTAAGGGGCCATTTACTGCATTTAAGTATTAGCTATTTGTTTTTAAAGAGACATGCTCAACACTTTTTATTTAGTTCAAAATGACGAAGATCCTCATCCAGGAATTTGTGGTACATGACTTTATCATGTAATCTATTGTGTGTATTATTTTGCTAAAAATTACAGTGCAAAAACTTTGATTATTTCTGCATTAATATGTAGTGTATTTTGAATGATAAATGATAGCTTGCACAGATGTTGAAGAGTGGATGTTTTGTTACTATATTGTTTTCTATATACTACTGCAAACTGCCCAACCGTAGGGCTGGGAGATATGGAAAATATCAAATATTGCAATTTTTTTGACAAAATACCTTGATATTGGTATTGCGACAATATTGTATGGATGACTATTGGTGCTTTTGGAAAATAGGAACACAATGAGATTTTTGATAAATTATCATCAGTAAAGTGGATATAATGACTAAGTGGGTAAAGACAAACACTAGAACAGCTAGAGCAGTGTTTTTATCTCCAATTAATGACTTCAAAGAAAACCTACAATAAATATAACAGTGCTGGTCTAGAAGCCAGTGCTACATCAGCACATCTCTTATTCTCATTTAAACCATGAGTGAAAGTTTAAATACATGGAGGAGCAACAAATCATTCCTCCATATAGTTCCCAGATGCATCAAATTAGTGAAGAAAATCATTCATGTTCACCTTGACAACAAGGTCTATTCAAGGGTCTGCAACCTGTGGCTTTGGACCCACATGTGGCTCTTTTGCCTCTCTCCAGTGACTCCCTGTGAAAGAATTATATGTAAATTAATTTTCATTTATAATTGTTGTAGACCTACAGTGATTCTTCTGTTCGCCAACTGTAAAAATATGTAGACTCTACACCTGATTAAAAAAAAAATTAATTAAATTTTGCCAACTAAAATGTGCGTGATAGCTCTTTGACTTGACACCTTTTCCTCTAAATTTTGCCAGCTATAGATTTCATATTCAAAAAACAAAAAGTCAAAGGAAAACCGAGAATTTAATAGCTTTAATTGTGGCTCCAGAGATATATGTTTTGGCCAAAAATGGAAAACAGGAAAGTCTCCAAGGAAAATAGACAGATATTTTGAGCAAACATGAAAAAAGTCTCAAAGGAAAATAAGATAACTGAATAGTTGGGGCTCCAGACAGATTTATTTTGAGAGAGTAAAGTTTGTGGATCACCGGTCGATATAAACTCTACAAATGTACCTGGGAGCTGAAATTTGATCAGTTTTGAGTCTTTGAGTCTGATTGTTTGGACTACTCTTAAAGGTTTCATATTCTAATCATGTTTTGTTTTTACCTTCTCTTTTAACGCTACACGTCAAAGCATCATAATCTTATTCTGTTTTCTGTGACTGCCACTGATGTCCTCTGTATGGGTCCTTTGTATGGTGTCCAGGTCCAGAGATAGATCCGTTCTGGTACGTGGGGCGCGGGGTGAGACCCATCGGGCGCTTCGGTAAGAGGCACAGCAGCGTGGAGGCTCTGGGCAGTGGGGGGATGCAGCCTGTCGTCAGGACGTTGGCACTGCTGCTCAACGGCATGAGAAACAAAGAGAACCTTGGGAACGTGCTGGATGGGGAGGACAGGGATTGGTTACCATGACAGCGTGTCCTCCTACCCCCCCTCATCAACAAACACAGAGTGTCTTCGTTTTTTTTAATCTTTTGCTCTAGCTCTTCACTGTATTTATCTCTGGTGTCTGTTATGAGACCTTGGTTGAAATGTATCTGTACATAAAAATGCATTCTATATTGATTAATAAACAAGGATGTTGTGATTATATTTGTGTAGCCTTCCTACATCTGCAGGTACACAACAAACTTTTTCTTTCAAAAGAGAAAACCTTTAAGTTTGCAAATTTTATTCATTTCATAATACACTTTTTTATTTCTCAGAGTACTGTGGCACATAGAGAATCTGTATTTTTTGCTTGTTAATATTTTCCCCGACATGTCATATGGATCGCAACAAACGATTGCACATAAAAGTGAGTGGCCTGCCTGTGGAGCTGTGCACAGGGAACCTCATTGTAGTCATTCACACTGGATTTAAACAGGAACAAAAGTAGGATTTGTTTTTAGATTTGTGTGAATGAATCTCATCATTTTTCTGAGTATCTGGGACACAGTTACAGTAGTAAATAAGGTTGCAGTTTATTTTATAGTGCACTGATAAGACACAACAAGCCTTATTTTGTATTAAATTAAGGTGTACTGGTTTCCACTGTTAGACCCTTTTAAGTCTTTATCAAAGGGTAATAAGGGACACATTACAGCAGAACTGTACTGTAAACTACAGCGTATTATTTTCCACTGTTAGACCCTTATTAGACTTTCTTAGAGGGTAATCTGGGACCCATTTCAACAGAACTGGTCTGTAAACTAAAGTGAAATCACATACCTGCTCCACCTAAAAACAACCAGATACCAAGTAAAGGGCGAAATTATACCAGCAGAGGAATATTTAGTCTCAAGCGTGTGTCTCAGGCAGCAGATACAGGATTTCACAGTGCAGTTCTACTGTAATGTGTCCCAAGTTACCTTCTAATAAAGTCTAATAAAGAACATATTATTTCTAGTTATGGTCTAAATAATCCAAAGTACAGCTTGTTACATCTTATCAGTGTCCTGTAAAATAAAGTGCCCATGTAAAAATGAATCTTCCTGTGTGAATCCAGCCCTACAAGTCATGACAATTATACACAGCCTCTTGCACACAACACTGAAAGATTGGTCAACTATGATTGGGCAATACACACATTATTCTATATCATATCCATCTTTTCACACATATACATATATTAACAAATTCTGTGATGATATATTATTTTTTTTTTTACATTAGAAAAATACAGGACACTGATGATTGGACCCTTGTGGCTGTGCTTCTCATGGGAAATTTTACATCAATTTCGATAAAACCAGAAACATGCTTTTATACATCGACACCTCTGGAGAACAAGATTGACAAAAGTACAGGATCAATGTGCAAAAACCCGAGATGTGAAAGGCTGGGATGAAAAGGTTACTAATAGGAGGGGCAGAGCATTCATACAGTAGATCATCACACCTCTTTAGTTCAAGCAGTCCATCAGGAAATATGCTCCTGAGCTGTACTCTGACAACCGTATGCGTGGCTAACTGAGATTCTGACTAATGTAAGTGGTCACAGAGTAAAGAAAAACAACCCAAAAATGAAAGGCAGTATTCTCAAATCGAGTGTTTAAGGAGCACAAATACAGTATGAATCGTACTAGCCGCTCCAAAAATGCCTGCTGTCACCCCGTGCTTTTGTAGCATTTACCATCGTCATTACTGGCAGAATATCAAATGGTAAATGCAGGCATACACTGAAAGCACTTTGAGTCACCACACGTGAGAGAGAGTCTGATAGGACTGACTGAGGAGGGCTCCTTTGAGGAGAGAATAAAGCCTTCAATTTGCAATAGTACTTATTTCAGCGGTATTGCATAAAAACGTTCAGTAAAGTACAAAAATAAATTGCTCGTAACAAAATCATGGTTTCATGGCATCTGTAATATAGCCCGTCAGACTTCATTATGTAAAAATCTTTACAAGATTTTCTGAATGCAACAGAAAAGTTCAGACATGACCCAGCGAGGGGGAAACACGTAAATACCTTTTTGTTCAAATTAAAGGCCACAACGTTTTGAAAGTAAACGAAGAGAATGACAGAGAGGAAGAAAATGACTTTGGGTTGAAGAATACTGCATGAAGAGGGAAGGCTGTCAGACCAAACCTGAACATCAGACCTGTGGGGACTTATGTTGAGCTGAGTTTGTCTTATTTTTGCTCAATTCAATGTAAAAGCCCACAGCTTCAACATTAAGGCTGTAGTGACCGTGTCTACTGAGCAATTATTTTCAGTATTTCCTTCTAAGGGGAGAACACTTCCCCGTTATATCATTACAGACGGCGTTTATTTTGGAGAAAAATTGGACATTTTGGAAGTACGATTTTTCCTTTTCTTGCTGAGAGCTGGATGAGAGAACTGATACCACTCTTGTGTCTGCATGCTAAATATAGGTAGCTGTTTTTCCACTTTTCCCCAGTCTTTATACTGAGCCAAGCTAACAGGCTACATTCTTTACTGCACAGACATGGAAATGGTATCAGTATCCTTCTGTAACTTTTAGCAAAAATGTCAGTATTTCCCAAAACATCAAACTATTGTGTCTATACACTAAATATGAAGCTACTAGCAGATGGCTAGCTTACCTTAGCTCAAAGACAGAAAAAATGGAGAAAAAGCTAGCCCAGCTCTTTCTGAAGGTGACAAAATCTGTCTTTTTGTTTGATATCAACAATCAGTGAGTTTTTGAGATGCTGCCATGCTCACTTTTTTTTGTACCTTTGCTGTTTCCCTCATTTTTAGTCTTTGTGCTAAGCTAACAGGCTACATATTTACTGTACTGAGTGGGAGGCCTACCACTCTTCTTCTCACTAAAAATTGAGTATTTCTCAACAGACTTAACGATTCTTTTAACTATTTTTAGTCTGTTTAACAAATAATTTCAGATTTTTCATATGTGCTTTGTGTTCCATTATTGCCATCTAGCAATTTCAGTGGCAGGTAGGAAGAACAAAACTTGTTTTGGTCCTGGTATTTTGCACATCTTAACACTATTTTCTGGTTGGTGCATGAATTTTTAAAAATGGTTAAAATGTCAAAAGTGTTACAATCATTCCCCAAATGAGGATTACCATCTGATAGCTGTGTGTGTGTGAAAAAGGACAATCATCCAAAAGAGCTCTGGAGGGGCTTAGAGTATGATACGATTCCTCATGACATTTCATTTGGTGAGAAAGAAGATGCAGTATAAAACACGGCTCAGCCTCTTTTCAGGACACTGAATCACAGAAAGTTTCACATGATTTTTCCACATCTTCATTGTACAGTAAATCACAATACTCTTGCAAACAGATAGAAAAAGGAAATGAGAGTCAGTTTTGTCTGTACAGATATTCTTTTTCAGTTGGGTCATGAGGAGTGTTTGCAGATTCTTAAGGCAGAGACACCGACCGTCGAGTCATCCTTGCTTGATGTTACTGTATGTGTGTGGCGAGGAGGAGAAAATGGAGGATAAAGTGGAAATGAGGAAAAGAGCCAGTCATGTCTTCTTGTGAGGCATTTGACTGCTGCGGTACCGTGCCTGGCTGAGGGCTGAGTGCTTGGTTGGTCACACAGGGCAGGTGTTGGCCCCTGCTTGGCCTGGAGCTGGAGGCGGACACTGGGTCAAGGCACTGGATGAGAGGGGCCCCCCGTCCCTGGGGCTCTGAAGTGGCCCTGAGGGACTCGTTGTGCTGCTGACTGTCACTATGGCCGAAACACTTTCACCTGCTGCTCTGGCTCCAACTTTTCTGAAATGCAAAAATACCCAAAAGCATTAAAAGAGTGATGTGTAAAATATGGCATCAAAACAGCAGCATATTACCAGAATACGCTAATTGCTGCAGAGTATAGACTCTGCTACTATCTAAGGCTGCAGTATTTATATTTACACTATGGGTAACAGGACCAAGCTCAGCAGTCAGCTCGTCAGTGAACACGACTGGACTGGGAAGGAATATTTTCACATCTAATGTAATGGATTAAGGATTTTATTTTATTTTACAAACAGGCTCGTCTTAGTTCGGTAGAAGAGGGAAACTTGAATTCAGAAGGTGTACGGTTTACTACCAACAACAGATGTAAAAATATGTCCTTTCTTGCTGCTGAAGGTGCTGTAGCTGTCATTAGCTTGTAAGCTCAGTTAGCAGTTGTATTAGACTGGGACACAACCTCAGAGAAGACTGAACACTGGGAATACAGTACCAAGGTGATTCTCAGCAGTTCTGACCAGAACTTCACCGCGGACGATGAAAACATGGCGGGTTCAGGAGACGTGAAGCGGTTGAGGAGCGAGTTTGTAGTGAGTTAATTTGTAAGGACTTGCTGGTTGTTCCAACACTTTCAGAATTGTTAGTACTTTTGCCATTAGCATTGAACAGGTGGCTCGCTTCATGTAGGGCTGTGACAATAACCGCATTACTGTAATATCGCGGTCATGTGATTCTGAGAGGTAGAGCTCATTCCTTAAAGATTCCTTAAAGCTACACTTACGACAATGTGCTTTAATAAAGTCCAATAAAACATAACTATTTGGTCAGCTTCATGTCCTAAAAGTATATATTTAAATAATTAAATTAATATCATAACAACTAGTTGACTAAAGGCTTTAATTTCTTTCTTTTTTAAATTAAAATCCTGGCCATATCTTGCAATTTGAACCTTTAAGCAAAGTAGCATTTTAAAATCTCCTGCAAAAAGCTTGACCCATAAACATATGATTCAGATGACAGCTGACTTTTCTTCCCAGTCATAGATTTAGAGCATACTGTATGATGGACTGATAAAAAAAGAAGGACACTCTAAGCTGGAATCAATGATATGATTACATGTCTTGGTCACTGATTTTGCCCCATTGTCCTGTGCGCTGTCTGTCTTTGGAGCTGTGCTGAAAAAGCCACCCTGAATCAGAGCTATTGTGTGGATGCTGGTGAAGGAAAAAAGAGACAAAAACGAACATAAAGAAAGCCCCAACAGAAAAAAGGCCATTCACTGACATGAAAAGGAACAGACTTCTTGTTGGTTGATAAAACAAGCCTTATCCTCCTGTACTGTGTGTGTGTTTCCATTTGGCTGCTTTACATCTAATGGAGCTTTTCAGTTACTTAGTCCCTTTCTAGCAGATGTATTCATTTTTACATCCATTCAGTGGCCGATCTCTTCTTTTAGGACAAAGCCCAGAATGTGTGATTTTAACTAAAGGTGAATAAAAGTGTTCCCTCGTTTCTGTCTCACTCCCCATCTCTATCTCACACACACACACACACACACACACACACACACACACACACACACACACACACCTCTCTCTTACACACAAAAAATATGT
>JAJHUR010136330.1:52074-90197 GCA_027495735.1 Lutjanus campechanus | reverse complement strand
TGACTAAGACTCTTCACACTCACGGTTTAAATAACCATTTGGGGACAGCCCTATGCTTAACTGTCAATAATCTTCAAACATCTGGCCTAGTTATTTCAATGTATGCTGATCAGTCCTTCCGGTAACCACATCACCCACTGCAAAGGCTAATGAAAGTGGCAATTGTCACTTCAACAGTTACATAAGTATAGTAGTGGAAGTACATTACAGGCTTCTAATCTAAATTATGAATTTATGCATACAGTAGCATCATCATCAGAACATGTAACAACAGTAACAGTAAGAAATGCCACAATGCATAGAAAGCACTTAATACAAAATATACATAACAAAGACTTCAATGACACATATAGCACATACTGTAAACTATATTCCAAGTTTAAAATCATTAAAACCATTTGTATACTTTTACATGAGTCATTTAGCAAATGTGACAAAAGTTAAGTTGTCCTTAAGCAGGTTTGGTGTGACCTGAGAGCAGCAGTCAGAGCTGACAGTGACATACTGTGTAGTGCAGCAGAATGAAAGACAGGAGATGTCAACACAGGCCACCAAGCCCAAATGACACTCTATCTCTCTGCAGTTTTTAATGCAAATAAGGCCTAGTGAGTAAATAGACACGTGCACAGCTACTTTGAGACAACGCTTTTATGTTATTTTTTTCATCGAGTGCCTCAGTACTTGTACAACAGTGATGGAGGTCATCACAGTTTGAATCTACATATGAAATAATCAGATATGCATGCAAAAAAGTATTCTCTTATCTAAATGCATGGAGTGAAAATAGGAATCATGCTTGTGAACAACAAGGAGAATTTGCCTGAGATTTGCCTAGCTGGCTCTAAACAACGGTCGACTCTTTGGGGACATTTTATATATTAGCCAGGCGAAGCCACAAGGATGTTGGCTGTTAAACAAATTTTTATATATTACCGTAGTACACCCTGTCAAAATATTAACAGTAATCGTTTTATATTTTGGCATACTTGCTGTTTATTTCTTGTTCCTGTTAATTCATGAATATATAATATAACTGATTTACTGGTAGACGGGTGTCAGTTGGAACCATGGAAAGCCCAATTTACCTGTTTGCCTCAAATGACAGTTGAAGCAGTCTGTTACAGGGAAAGGATTGTATTTTAATAACACAAAGGCAGTTTGACTTTAAAGCAACTGCAACCATGGCTTATCTATATCAACAGAGGAGGGCTGCCATGATATAGAAGACTTTCTGACAATACTTCATTTTACCTCCAGATGGCAACAATTTTCCCTTTGCCTGTTTCTGAGAGTAGTCCAAAACAATGTTTTCTATATTTTATCTTTGCTGCAAAGAGTTTAATTTGTTCTAATCTGCTAATCAATATGTATCCTTTCAGTTGTCAAGTCTATTGCCCCAAGATGATAAAGACCACATGCCAAGACCACACACACACACACACACACACACACACACACACACACACACACACACACACTACAAATGTAAGAGCTCTGCCTCAGCACAAAGCCAAAAGCAGACATTGAATGAAAAGCAGTGCAATCTCAAACAGACTCTGACAATAACAGACATATCAACTATCTCCTAATTGATACAGCTAGGCGGTCAGTCAGTCACTTAATGAATTGCTAATAGCCCTCAGCAATGCTATGAGTGACAGGGGCCAAGCATTCCACCTGGTGGAGGCTGCCCAGGGACTGCCGTGGTGGATGGGGATGCTTCTCATTAATGGAGGCGGGATGCCTGGCGACTGTTCAGCCTTGTGTGGAGAGGCCTCTTGTACATGGAGGCCACGCTTCTCCCTCAGCTAGCCCCCTTAGCCTCAGACAGCCGAGCGTCACGGAGTCACCGATAATGAAGACTTGATCAAAGAGACGCGGCATTCCACCGGGCCTGGCTGAGCAACCAAACAGGATAAGGAAGCATGACTGAAAGGAGGACGAGATGAGAAAGGAATAGATGGAGAAAGGGAATGATGAGGAGAAAGGGTTATACTCCACTCTGCATAGTAATGCTGCAATTAGAGAGTTTGCAAAGCATACTTCTGCTGGCAAACGGAAATGCATTGATCTGGAAGTCTAGCCATCAAGATTTGGAAAGTGCCGAACAAAATGGGTTGGAACACATTACTTCTCTTATTTATATACAGTTAGTGTATATATGATCCAGAGTTGTCACAATGCCAGAATATTAAATACTGATATTGTACAATACTAGTATTAGAAATGATACTTGATACCTCTTTTGATACCACAGTAAAAAGAAAAAAGGCACACAAAATAGTACAGTTTTTTTATATACTGTTTTTGTTAAATGATTAACCTGCACACAGTGTTGGTACAGTAAAAGTCACTCAACACTGTCTGGTTTTGCTGCAAGCCAAATTTTAGGCAGGAGTATAAAGACTGAACTGAACTGAGGTCTTGTGTGAGCACTTAGATTATTTTATAATATCTTTGGTTCTTCCAATACTATAAATAACTGTTATTATATTGTTTTAAACATGTGTGACTGTGAAAGTATTAAGAAGGGGGGCAGTTATAACATTTTTTTAAATTTTCCTTCACAACTCACAGACTACTGAAAATTCACTAGTCGTGTTTTGATATAAGAAACACATATATTGGCCCTAAATAATAATACAATTGACATATTGTTTAGTTTAATACAAGAAGTCAGAGTGTTACAATCGACCCCTGTCGTCATAAAGCACACCTCAAATAATCACATTACTGCTGTAATGTACCTAATGATGTTAGCTGAGATCATTTTAAATGTGTGATTAAAATTCTTTTAGATGTCATTTATTATATGCATTTAAAGCAAGCATTTATATTTTTTTGCGGTGCACTTTACAACTATTCAAGTGGTAACTACAATTCAATGACTTGGATTGACTTAATTTTACATTTAAACTTAGTGAAGTATGTCTGTTTTCTGGTATGTCAACACAGACAAACAAGGTGCTGACATTGGTGTTGCATTGTAACACAGTGTTGTGTAGTTTGTTCATGTTAATTTTTAACCAAGAGATAAAATTGATGTAAGTTTCATTTAAACTTTAGACAGCAGAAAAAGAATATTGTATAATATAGTACAAACAAAATAACTTTCGTACCTCAAAATCAGTTTTTTTCTTGAAAACCTCTGCCGAGGTGAAACGATCCTGCTGCTGATCCACAGGCAGACAGAGAATCCTACTAGTATGTGCAGAGTATGTGTCATCACTCTAGCTTGTTTATAATTGGAGGAACCGAGAGTGTTAGAGTTGCCCCCTGCTCGAATTGCCCCCAGTCTCCCCTATTTCGATACTTTTGACCGCCTTCATATGCCCATACTGTTAGAATCAAAAGCTACAATGTCTGTAGGTTTTTCAGCAACCTGCAACATGTTTTCATGCATAAACTTTTCATATATCAAAGCATTAGAAAAGTAATATTGTTTAAAAGTGACACTATTTTAAACCCCAGGAATAAAAGTCATTAAATGGGTAGAAGTAGGGGTACATATGCTACTCATTCATTTGCTGTACTTGCCACAAGCAGCAGTGTGCATTTGTCTTAATGCATATAACTGCTAGCCCTTCAACTGACCCATAATTTGCTACTAATAACTGCTGTGGGTGGAGTGATTATAGCTTTTCATTAGTGCCGGCAGCTTTTACTAGTGCTATCCCAGCTAAAGGGCCCTTGCTCTAATTGTTAGCCATTATAAATATAGTACGTTGAAAGTATAGGGGGGGCCGCTGACGCCTCTTTGTTAACTGCTGATGATTGAGCAATTAAACTTTGGCAACTTAATTACCTTTCCACAACAACATGGCTATGAGGCATTAAGACTGGCATTATGGTAAATATTGTTGTCAGAGAGCGACGGCCTTGAACTGGATGATGTATGAGTCAGTGTTTATCGCCAGCTGCTAGCAAAGGTAAACAGAGCATATAATATCAGGAGAAAAGTGACAAAGTAATGTTATTTTGTAATTAGATAAGAGAAATCATTCCGAAATGGTTATTATTATTACATTATTACATTATATTATAATTAATACTAAGTATATTATATGTTATAGCACAATAATGGGAGTAGTGATATTTGTATTTGTTTTAGCACTGTTATTACATTATTTATTCATACCTGACCACCAGCCTATTAATTAATTGGCTACTTAATGTGACTTATTGTTTAATACACAGAAAGAAAAAAACACTGCCTCAGCTAGTTCTCTTAGCACAAAAAGGCTAACAGATGTTGAATGGAGCAAAACAAAAAACACCAGAATAAAAACTAACATCCATTCGTCAGCCCAAGTAGGAATCACACTATGCAAGCTCCTCATTAAGTGGCATTAAAACTGTGAAGGTCTATAATTATCGAATAAATCCTTTCCCACATGAATGAATTCATCTGCGTGCCATAATTTTTCCCCACACAGAGCAGCTCTGGCGGTGAATGAGTCTTTTGTGCGCCACTGTGGGAAGGCTTTTGTGAAATTACACTACTGCATAATGATGCTAATCATAAATTAGCATTTCAAGATGGAGCAGCATGTTTGTGTGTGTGTGTGCATTACGAGTGTGTGTGCCTGTATATAAAGCTGACAAAGAAAATTTAAACTGATTTTAATTTTCATCACCAGCTCGCTAAATTTCAGAGGTATCAGAAGACAAATTGAAATTTTCTGATTGGGCCACGTTTTTCGCAGCTATACAATCAGTCCAAATATTTTGTTGAGTCTTTAAATCATAAAGAGGTTATAATAAAGGTTTCTGATATAAAATCTTAAGCTTATAGTTTGTTTCTAAGTCTTGCACAGGTCTAGGTTGGCAAACCTGCATCTACAAAGGTGACCCGTTATCAGCAATATCTCCAAGTCAAATCCACACCCGCCCGGAACCATTAATATAAAGCCGGAGATATACATGCCTTTTAACTACACAATCATACACACATCATGGCTGTCTTGCGTATCCTGTGTTGGTTTGGAGCAATGGTTGTGAATGTCCTCAGAAATTAAAGCAAACACATACACGTGATTAAACAGCAGGTACAGTATATCTCTGGCTCTAGTATGATTCACACGACCTGACCCACACACTTGATTAAACACACATACGCAGTCACTCACTTGTCATTTTGTTGCTGTCAGCCAGAAAACTGTTACTTTTCAGGAAATGTAAAAGCCAAATGTTTTTTAACTAATTGAATGTTGCTTAGTCAAATTTAATAGATCTCAATAACACTGCACAATCATTTCTGATTTCTCCAGGGGAAAGAACATGTTATTATATCATATCATATTATTAGACATGTTATGCTATTGTCCTCACCTACTGCCTGCCCCGAATTAGTTCATTTTTTACCTGTGCCCATATCCATGAATTTTTGGCGGGTTACACATGGATACCCAACCTGGGACAGGAACCGGGCTTGTTTCAAGTCTTGGTAAATGTTTTCTTTCCTCAGGCAGCTGCAGGCCAGAGAGGATGCTCTGCAGACTGTGGGAGAAGTTGAACTCAGGACTGACCTCTCTGCTTGAATGTAAGTTTGCTCTCTTCATCTCTCTCCAATTCCTTTCCCCTTTCTCCCTCCTGTCTCTCATTATATATCTGTTTTCTGTCTTCTTTCTCTTAAAACTGCAACACAAACAGAAGCACAAGCATGCACACCGCAACACAGACAAACGCAAAACCAACACAAAACACCAGTATTGTCAACACTAATAGGAGCCACATGACGGTGATATTAGATTCAAGTTTCTATTCATTGGCTGAGAGTAGCAGGTGTGTGTTTCATTACCCAGCAAAGAAAACAAGACTCCAGTGTGGGCTTCTTAATGTAGGGGCTTGACCAACTAATGAAAGCAGACAAAGAGAGCGATCTAGAGGCAGCGCCCACTCTGTGTCCACTTAGCACCAAGCTGGAACCTTTGCCAATTAGGACCTGTTTGTTTGATGTGACAATTAACAAGGACGCGCTCGGTCATTAATCCCAATATGGTTTCATTCTGCTGCCTATTAAGATGTCCATCTTTGTTACAAACATCCAGGGCAGGTTATGTTTGAGGGAAGAGACAAATGGACACAGTTTTCTGTTAGTTTGTTTTGTGGTAGAATTTGCTTTTATGACTATTTAGATGATTTATTTATAGCCTTAAAATGAGAAAATAAGTCCTTTTTCGAATATTGACCCGGCATAAATATGTAAATAGGCCTCTTGGCTTTGTATAGGACACTTGTCAGCTCAGGATGGTCATAAGTTCATGATATTTGCTCACAGACTCATGAGCATTGTTTTCAATTACTCGAACAATGGCTGGAGATATGTGTCAGGGTTGTACAGAACTTATTTGCATGAAAAATATATTTGTGACCTCAGAACGAGGAGCTCATGTAAATGATAACTGCTACAGCGTGTGACACAACAAAAGGACACTGATAGACATCCAGTCCACATTTAAATTTCAGCACCATTTACCTAAGCTTTTCTGGGGAAGGCAGTCATTTCAAAACACATTGTCGTACATTTACAGTAAGTCATTGGGATGGCTTTTGTTGTTTTCCAGTGCCCTAATTCCATGTCACCATGACCATGGTGCTTTGCATCTTTCTTAGCTGTGCCAAACAAATGGAGTTTGTATATGCAAAGCGTGTGGCTTTTAAAGGACTGAACTGAACAAAGACATTAGATGTGTTCCTCAACATCACCACTGCTGCTGCAATGTTTTCTAATCTGATTCTTGAACAGAGTTTGACAGACAGCTGAAATCCCTGCCGTGTTTGTTTTTTTAAAACCAAGAAGGGGCTCATTAAATCATTTCCACCACTTTCGGATGTGGAGCTCAATTTAGAGGGTTTCCTACTTAATGCAGATGTTGTAACATCCACTCCATCATCTATATAGCACGGTAACTGCAGAGCTGGACGCGTTGCAGCTTTCATCAATAGACAGTCTCAAAAGAAGAGGCAAGGCTGTATGTGGAATTCTTATAGTAAATATGTGAATAAATAAATACTTTAAATATAAAAAATATTTATTTAAATAAGCTATGAAGCAAAACTAATGTCAACTAATGTCAGCACTGAATTGGAAGTAATCAAATGGTATCTCAAAGCATCAAAGGTCCATCTCGAGAACATTTTACCATTTGCCCCTTTAATTTCCAGTTTTATTGGCTTCTAGCAAATAAAATATTCAGTAAGTCCATCATGAAAAATACATATTAGTTCAACAAACAAGTTACATTTGTAGTAATTAGCAGTAAAGGGTGGTGCACAATTCTAAAACAAGACACACAGAGGTGTTAAAATACAAGTACACTTTGCTGTGAGAGCTGACATTGTTGCAGGTGTCTACATGCATGCTGAATGTATTATGTGTTAAAATTTAATTACAGACAGAAGTTTCAGTGGAAGGAGAGACAGCTTGAAGCTGTGGCAATGACTGTGCACTAGGTGGTGCCCCATCTCTTCACCAAGACACAACCACATGGTGGTACTTTTGTGCTAAACCCTTCACTAAACCTGTAATGACTGTGCTGCACATGTGAGCCGAGTGATGAAGCTTTAGTCATGAGTTACCAACACTGATAGATGATGTCTGTCAGTCTATTTGGTTTCTATATTTTCAGACAATGGATTACTTAAAGGTACAATCAGTATGATCTGTCCGAGCTGCTCATAAATGCACCAGAAAGATATCTTTTTGGGTTGGTAAAGTGTCCTGAGCACAGCAAAATAGTCAGAAAATAAGGAAATACAGGCAGAGGGCACGGTCTCTGCAGATATAGCCACAACCATGCACTTCCTGTTTGTCATAAATGAATATTACATATTACTGTGTGTCTTGAAGTTATAGTATATCAAAAAGTATTTGGTTTACGTGCTGGTACGTGAGCTCATGTGCACATATTCACACATATGGTTGGGTCAGATTATTCTGAGATGTCATTTACTGAATATAAATTACTTGGTAATGTTTGTGATTAGTAACATAATCCATTGGATCGCAAAATGGTAATCTAATCAGAATACTTTTGGATGACAAAATTACATAAATAACACTGAAAATATTGCACCTTATACTAAAAAGCTGGACACAGCCACGGAAATATGAGTTCTGCAAATACTCTTTTCTTTTTAAACATCTCCAAACATTTGCAGTGCAAATAAAATGCATTTTTGCAAAAGGTTCTTTTAATAGAGCTAATAGAGCATTGGTTATCCTGAAGTAGGAATGATGACCAGGAATGATAATAATTAATCAATGATAGATTAATCGGTCATTAAGAATTTGATCGATCAAGTCAAATTTAATCAATCCACTATCTATTTAGATCTAATTATAAGGATCTTTATGAGCACACTCTCCATGTTATCGGATAGGATGAAGTATATGTGTTTAATACATAGCCTTTCACATCTTTATATGTTTCAGTGGCTACGTACTGTAATGCTGTCAGAGAAGCTTTGATTGAGGGGGGAAAGCACATTTGGTGTAAGCTAAATTTTTATGCTTTTTAATAATGATTAATTGATTAATTGACTGTTAATATTATCTATGCTCAATTATGGATAGTGGTCACAATTTGCAACCCTAAAAAAAAGTTACAGAATTAAAAACCCGTCATATTTTAAAAATGTAATCAAAATTGAAATTAAATAGCCAATATAACTATAATCGAATGACACATTTTTCAAATGTAATCTACACTGATTATATTTTGTGATCTGAATATACAGTCCTCATTACATGCAGTCCATTACTACCCAACCCTGTTCACTGTTATACCTCTTTTATATATACATACATTAACACACACACACACACACGTATGTCCATAGTCCATACAGTCCATACAGCTCTGAACACTCACTCTGCCCCCACACATACCCCCTCCCCTCTCCCTCAATAACTCATAATAATGTGATCTAAGGAGAGAAAACTAGTGCTGGTTGATTAAAAAGGATTCAGGTGATGAAGGCTCCAGTCTTTGGTGCTGAGGGCCTATAGTTTCAGCTCGGCCCAAGGCAGCAGCTGGAAGCGTAATTACACGGGCTGATTTATACATCATTAAGGCCTCCATATAAGTCACCCCTTTTGAAAAGAGCAGTTAAGCTACTTATACTTTTCACAAAACAGCGGCAATTCTGTATAAAATGAATGTATGCCGTTCCTCTGAAAGCATATGGTATATTTCTCACCTATTAATAATTCAAGTTGAATGAGCAAAAATTAGTTGGCTCGGTTACCGCTGCGTTTGTCCCACATTAATTTCACCGACATTTTGTAAATGGGGCTATTACGCTAAAAACAAAGCAGAGTGAATGACCACGGTTTGCCGTACTTAGGAAAAGAGAGGGCCTCATTCGTACACCTGTCATTTTCAAACAAGGCACCATTATGGTTTGCAGAGAGGGGATATCACACCTTTCACAGAGGCTGCGTCCCTTCTGTGGAAAAGCAGCAGCAGCCTTCAGATTGTTACCTGCGAGAGAGAGCCGTTTGTGATCTGAAAATCCAGACATTTGCTTTTCACTTCAGAGTCTGTCAGATGACTGCATTTCAGTCGGCGTTTCAAAATGAAAGAAGCAAATAATTAGCATTTCTACTGAGGCAATTACGGAGCCCGTGTGTGTGCTTTACTCTTTGCGTTCTTTCATTCTGCACAATGAACACATTGAGTTTCTCCTAAACTCTTAAACTCATAACTGAGGTTTGATTGAAATCAAATGAGGCGCTCATTATTTGGGTAGCTGCAGAACGCACAAGTGAACAGGTGTTCTTTTGGTTATATCAGAGCATATACATTTTAACAACCCTTGACACCTTATATACACACTGATTTTGAGACACACGCACACACATATACATTCACCATCAGCACAGAAGGAGCAGCTCAATGGGGCTGAGCACATTGTTGCTTTAACCTTCTGCGCCAGTTATCCCTCTCAGAGCTCCAAGCCTTGGCAGCTAACTCTATTGGCTTTTTGTCACGGAGCCTTGGCTTGTACAGTGGCTGGGGGTGGATAGCAGAGGGGGAGAACAAAACGGCAAGAAAAAAATCTTTTCTTTCACATTATATTCCTGAAGTGAAGTGAGTGTGAGCAGGGGGCGAGAGGAGGGCCCAGCCGAGGCTTGTAGAGGCCCCTGTCGTCTTGGGGTCATTATGCTCAGCAGATCATTAGGCTCTGAAGAGGAGGCACACGACACAGCACCCACAACCTCTCAGCTGTGCTCTCACCCCACCCCCTCCTTAACCGACCCCCTCCACTCCTCACCGAGGCTGAACGGTGAGTAAATGACCTGACCTCTGCCAGCAGCCTGCTAAATACTTGTATTATGGCATCTGTATGGCTGCTTGATGCTGAGATGGATGGATGGACGGATGCTGTAGACTTCCTCTACAACCCCTAGGGTGCAAATTGGATGAAGAAGTGGGTGCACACAATTCCTTTTGTCCCCTTTTCATCTCCACTTGGTGACCTTCCCCACCATAGACACATACAGTATACGTAGATGCTATGCTCCAGTCTGTGGTACCAGTTCTGTTTAACCATATGTGCGATGCAAAGGCACTGATGCTGTTTGGAGACCAACAACAAATAAACAAATGCACCCATTTGGAAAAATCAGCCAGAATGTTGTTCTCTGAAGTGTGTTCTTTCAATTTTTTTTAGAGGCATTTCTTCATCAAAGGAGAAACAGTGTAGATATGTTGTATGTAATATTTCCTTGACAGCAACATTGCCATCTTGCCAGGGCTGGAAATGTTTTATAAAAGTTACTGCGTTGGAAAAATGATCCGTTTCCATCCTGTTATTTGTGCTTTCCTGAATAACGTATTTGGACTGATGGATCCCTAGCGTCTACGTCGACATGTCAGGGTTCCACGCATTGTGGTTGGAGAGAGTTGTGTATTTGGGGTCGGTGTTCCTTTACCAGGTCAAGTGAGCTAACATGGAAATAGCTAAATCAGGAACTCAGCACTCACATGTGCACACTGAACGTGTTTATGTCATTATGATATTTCACATGATGAATTCTGTCCTTAATGGACCCATTAGCGTGCAGGAAGAAACCAGTCATACAGAGGTCATATCTCAAATGGTTCGCGGCCATAAATAAAAGGGCGGTGACAAGCGAGGAACTGTTAGATTCGAATTGGCTGATACATTTACAAACTCGGCCCTGTCTCCGTCGCTCTCCTCCTTCCTCCCTCACCGTCTCTTCCTCCTTCCTTCGCTTGAATGTCACCACTCTGCGGGAGGATTTAACGTTGCTTTTAACCCTCACCGCCTCATAATTACCTTGACATTTACCCTGCATTCAATCAAGTTTTTAACAGCAGATTTATTGCAATGACTTTTTTGTATTGCAGAAGGCAGCAGTAATTATGCAGGTTATTAAGAGTCTTCATGTTAATGCAGTTTTACATCGATAATATTCAGTATACTCTGTTTTCCTGTATGGAGGAGCGCAGTGTCAGCTGCCTTAAGACAGAGTGACACAGGAAAGGACAGAAATACTATTAGATGAAGTATCAGATGACTTGGGGTATGAGTGGAACAGGGTAGCACTGCCTCTCCCTCCTTTATTGCTCAGGTTATTATCACAACTGCTGGGGAATTGTCGAGACGGGGAGATAGGAGTGGCAACGATCCATCCGGGACTCGTTCATCACCACGCGCCGCAGCCCCCCGAATAGAAATTACATCTGCATCTGAATTAGTAACATTATTCGCCAATTTGGCTCAGAGTGAACATTGTTCCATTGAAGGTGGAATTAAATTAGAAAATGAGTGAGTCTTTAATTTTCAGATTATAAATCAGGGAATATAATTCACCTCCTTGTACCTTAAGGGCAATCACATTATCCTAAGCGACATTTTATCCTCAGCCCCGCCAAGTGATCTCGTCACGACGCGCAGTCACACACCAATCATGCTTCCTGGGGAAGCAGGAAATACATCTTCTCCTCCAGAATTAGACATAAAATATGACTGTCTTCTCCTGCACAAGAGCTTATTTTACATGAAATTTGATGGTCCTTCTGAACTCATAAACACAATAGAGAATTGCTCGGTTGAAGTGATATAGCCTCCCTTTTCAGCGCTGTAAATGCATAGTTCTGTTGGTTGAAAATCAGGTGGATATAGAGAATATATAATTCATACAAGCACAGATTATATGACACTCAGAGAGTTTTACAAATGGAAAACGCACACAGCAACCACTAGGGCTATTCAAAAGTGTTGACCTCAATATTATGGATTTGAAACCACTCAAACGCACCATTGTGCTTTTTGTTGTAATATTCCATCTTTTTAACGTTGTGCAACCCTTTGAAAGTTCCTACCAGAAGAAAAAATCCTCCTGCAAGAGCAACTGAGCTTTATACCTTTTCTAAACAGCTCTGTAACATTATGGTGAAAATGCTGCTTGGCTGTAATAAACAACTTATAGTCGCACATAACCTGGTCAAATTAGAAAGAATGGATCGACCTTTTACTGCCAGTCGTTGCTATACTGTGGCCCAAAACTCTCTGCCTGTTCATTTCATTCTGGCCAATGCCCAGACCTCATTAAAAATGAATGCACTCCTTAAACCCCAACACTAGGCCTTTTCCATTAGGGAGAGAGATATGAGGGTGATAAACATTATTTGTGATCGGATATGAATCGTGCGAGGATTGGCTGCAATATTGGAAGCCACATTGAAAAGTGATTGTGCTTGAATTCCCCCATGCAGTTTCATGCCATATCACAGCTCTCGTAATTTGATTCCTATTCATTTTGGCCATTGTTGTGTATTATATTGAAAGCCCTATCAGGCTGATCTAGACCAACCAATTTGGATTTTTGTTATTCCGTCCCACTTGGTTGATTTTAAGCTGATCAGGATATTTGCCTGGCACAGTCTTGGGCATTCTGAATGGCCTTATCTTACATTTAATTACCATACTGCCTTTGTTGAAGCAAAATTCATCTATTTTGGTGTGCAGTGGTGGGGTGCGTTTCTGTCTGTGTGCATAAAAGAGAAGGGGAAGAAGAGAAAGAGATGGAGAGTGTTTGGTTGTCTTCACTTTCTGTCTGTAGCTCTGATGTCACAGCCTCTTTGATATACTGTACAGGTGTATTTTCATGGAAACAGTGCATTGGTGGATCCCCCATAAAAGGCAATAAACCTTGACAGGCTATTGGAGATTCACCCCTGAGCGCTCCACTGACAACCGCCCAGACATATACATTTAATATTCCATTGATTGATTGATTTTATGGGACATGGTTAACATTATCATCAATACTGCCCTCTGGACCACGACACCAACTTAGTCAGGGAAGAATAGTACTTGTCAGAGATTATACATGGTAAGGTGCCTGATAAACATCAGTATGAAGGGATTCTTTTATTACAGTACACATATGATATAGCTTTTTTATATTAGTGTGTATATATGAGGGCAAGTGTGCATATTTCTGAGCAGGTGTGTATCAGGTATCCATAAGCAGATGCATTTCATATAGAATTACAGTACACTCTTAGAAATAAAAGTGCTAACTAGAACCACGTATGGTTCTTTGGCTTGTCCCCATAGGAGAACCCTCTTTGATCCCCATTAGAATCTTTTATAAAGGTCCCACTTGAATCATTTATAAAAGGTTTCACCCAGAGAGTCTTTAAAAGAGAGACTTTTTCAAGGATTTCAACAATGCTTGAGAGAACCCCTTTTTTTTCAAAAAGGGTTCATTGAATGAAAGGGGTTCTTAATGTAACCTGAAGTCTTACAAAGAACCCTTGATGAACCCTTTCCTCAAAAAAGGGCTCTTTAGAAGTCAATGGTTATGGGTAGAACCTAAGCCCTTCGGGAAGAATTCTTTTGGAGCCCGTATTTCTAAGAGTGTAGGAAAATCCTTCTTTGGTTCCTGGTAGAACCTTTTATAAAGGCACCTGGAACCCTTTCAGAGGACTCTACCTAGAACCCCACATAAAGGGTAATACCCAGTACCATCTGTGAAAGGTTCCACATAGAACCCCCTATGAGAGGTTCTTCAAAAAACTTTTCTATGTGTAATGATTCCACCCAGAACCCTCTCTGAGAGTTGTATTCAAGGAATCCTCTCTGAGGGTTATATTCAGAACCTTTCCATCTTCTAAGGATGCTAATAAGAATCTACCCAGAGATTTCTACGAAGAACCTTTTCATTTTCCAAGGGTTTCACATAGATCTCATCCAGGGGGTTCAACCAAAACACCCTTTATATTCCAAAGATTTCATCTAGAACCCACCCTGAGGGTTGTACCAAGAACCTTTTTCCAAGGGTCTCATGTAGAACCCATTCAGGGGATCTAAAAATACATTTTTTAAGTGTTTCACCTGTAGGCAAAAAGTCATCATTTAACAACTTGCTGTTGTTTAGATTTAGAAAACATCTTTTAACACCCATGCCCTCAACAAAACTTGAAGAACTCCAAAAAGGGTTCTTTGTATAAAAAAGGGTTCTTAACTGAAACCCCTAATCTTACAAAGATCCCATGATGAATCCCATCTGCTCAGAACCAAATGGCTCTAGGTAGAACCTCAGCCCTTCAGGAAGACCCCTTTTGGAACTCTTATTTCTAAGAGTGTACAAATTAATGCATGTCATCCAAGCACATTTTACAGTATCCTTCACACTACTGATTTGAGCTGTATTAGCCTGACTGTTTGACCCCGGCACGCTAGTCGACGTGCCCGTCTTGCTTTCCTCCAGGTTCACTGACAGTCAGAACAGGATGATAATGGCCGCCCTTGGACACTCTGCACCAAGGGGCAGGGATGTGATGGGCTGCAGCTCAGGCACATATTAATATTAATACGTATAAAAGCCGTCCGGCTGGCACAGAGTCATCAGCTGTAGATGCACGCAGACACACACAGAAATGCTTATGTGTGCACATGCAGATGCACACACTCTCTCAAACGCACATCTGCATGCTTGTGGACACACACATATATACACGAAAACAAGTAAAAGGCCCATTATGGATGTAACTGCGTAGCGTTTGCGGATGGACCGCTTCCCAAGGTCAGTTTGAAACATTTGCCAGCAGGAAACCTACACAGAGTGGCAGTTGTTCACACCGTTTGGGGAAAACACACATTATGTAAATGATTCTTCTTTTGGAATGGAACGCACACAACTAGAGACAGTGTGCTAATGGCTACCGTGTCAGCCAAAGCCAATGGTTGTTGTGTGTGTTTGCTTATGTGTGCACTGTGCTGCATGTGTATGTATTTTATACTGCATTGAACATGTCTGTGCATGTGTTAGCAAGATTTACTTCAGTCAGAACCACCTAATCTCTGAATGCAGGGAGAGATTCAAATGTAGAGTGGAAAGCAGGCGACAAGGAAAAGTTTATCTCACTTTACATATTTCAGTTAATTCACAAAAGCGGTTTGTTAAACGTTGCAATAACATGGATGAAACATGCAGAGAGAGTGGGCCCGCCTTCAGAGGCAATAACACAGCTTTATTCAGGGACAAGGAAGGGTGACAGAGATACACAATGTCACCCCTGTCTCTCAGCCAAGAGAGGGCACTGGTAGTAATCAAATTCTATTTGCATATTTTTAAATTGGCTGATAGTTTGGGATCAACAGCCTCTACAAACAGTCTAAAGTAATGGTGCATACACACAGTTTATTTGGCATAAATTCAAGGAAGTGTCTGATTTCAAAGAGTGGGATTCTACCTTTTCCTACATTTGGGTAGAGGCCATGACGTTCAAACACAAGGGCAGCAAGGAAATAAAACTGATATCATTTGGAAATGAAGCTACTGAGGGGTGTCTGAGTAGCTGACATGTACAGTGAACTGAAAAGCAGATCTCAATGTCAATAAGCAAATCAAGGCGCTGCAGGTTCTTGTTTTCCTCTACATTTCAGTAAAGGAGATGTAGCCGCTGAGAGGGAAAATTAAATAGCAAATGAAATAGCATTCTACATGGTTATCTGTCAGGGATAAGTGTGCAGGAGCATAATGTTCATCATATGTCACTGAACTGCATGCTCAAACTTAAATCACTTACTTACTAAATCACTCTATTCCATTCTCAAACAAAAACTGAATGCAGTCCCTGAAATATTTGGCAAGGTGTTGTTAAATCCCATAATATTGCAAGAGGATTAGCAAAAAAAATGGATGCACTCAAAACAAGTAATAGAAACAGAAGTACATCTTCAAGATCAGAGGAGCCTTTGAATTTCACTCCCGCTAGATGTCCTTGTGTCCAGCTGGCCATTTGTGACTTCTCAGGATCAACATGGGATGTTAAGAAAGGGTGAGCGCTGTTTTTATCTTAATACCTAGCCTATACAGAAGCACAAAAAGGTCATATTCAAGTAAAGCCCACCTAAAAAGCACTTTTTATTGGAGGAAATTAAACCACGACTCCCTGGGGCTTCCTTCATGAGGACACTTGACACTCCTGCTAAACAAAGAGCCACTGAGACCTGTGATTTCTCTAGAAGATGGCTCCCCATGACAGTATAACTGAAGTGAAAAAATAAGGAGGGAGTGATGGAACAATGATGAAGATAAAGAAGAGGAGAGTTTGAAAACAGGATACAAATTCCCTGCTGAGCAGATAAGTAAAATGTCATTTTCATAGCCTTTCCTAGCCTCTATACTGATTGCCTCTAAAGAAGCCTTTGAAACAGTTAATCATCAGGTTCTAGATGATAGATAGAGCATTCGGCATTTTCAGATGCTTTGGTGGACACAAGGCCTAACTTGTCAGATGTTTGCTGATGATGGGGTCATATATTTACATAATATATTTACATTAAAACAAGAAGGAAGCCACAGAAGCGTCAATGGTCAATATCTTTGATTGCTTAACAAACCCATGTTTACATATCAACATTAGCAAAACTGTATGTATCTTATTTTTTCTGCAACTAGAGATCCCGACCCAGATGTGGCAGTAACAGGGAGAAGTTTATCAGGTGTGCACAAGTTTAAATATCTTGGAATAGTAATAGATTCACAACTCACATTCAAAGTTAAAAAGTCGTGAACAGAATCAAATTCAGTTTGGTAAATTTTAGACATACTAGACATACTAGTATTTTAGACATACTAGTAACAATCCCACTACATTACAATTAGTGGAAAGACTTTATAAGCAGACGCTGAAAACATCGGTAAATAAGTCAAATTCATATCATCATTGCAAAATTTGAAATAAATATGATTTTTTTAAGGGGAAAATATGATCAAATTTGCAGATATTTAACTTGTGTATAAACTTTCAAATGTCCCTGGCCTGGCACCTCTCTGCTCAATGAACTCATGAAACAAAAACAAAACTCAGCTACCAGACTACAGACTACCTGGAATACTATGCCCATATAACATAACATCTCTTAATTCATTCTCCAAGTCTATAAAACTGCAAATGCTGTCATGATCCAGACTAGTGATTATGTAATTGTTGTTCCTAGTTGTTTAATTTTTTTTGTTTGCATTTATGTGCTTATGCACTTTTATAGAGTATGATTTCTTTATGGGTTTTTTTTTTTTTGGTAATATTGTTTTACTATTTTGTGCGTATGTGCTTTTGTATGCCATCTTTTGATGTTTTTACATGCAATCAACCTGCAAGGGAAAATAAGCCTGTATGACTAAATCTGACATATTTACATGATGGACTTCCATGCTCATGTTAATTATTGTGCATTGTCCTTTCTTAAATAAAGGAAACATATAATGAGACAAAGAAGTGGAACAACAGATCTATAGTTGTTTTTAGTTTTAGCTTGAGACTAAAGAAAACTCTGGTCTTCTCCAGAGCGGGGGGTTGGGCTGGGACGGCTCATATTTCACCGTCAGCCTGACTTGCCCCAACAATGTGACAGCAGGTGACAAATAACCTGGCTCATGATTGAAATCTGACAAAATAACACTGTGTTTTATAATAGCGTCCCCAAGCAGAAATATGGCAGCCGCAAACTAAACAGTGCTTCATCACCTCCATGCCAGTCCCAGCGGTTCTCCATTAAGGGCCAGATCATTGTGTTTTGCCTCCCCCCGTCCCAGCTGACCGCCGAAGTGACAGCCCCGGCTTGCTGCCGTGACATTGAAAAATATTTGTACTGACAAGGCCACAAATCACATGCCGACAAGTTTTAAAACTCAATATTCACTCAATGTGCATCTGCTATATTCTCGTTAAAAGTGTAATATGGTAGTCTCTCCCCTCCGCGTTCTTTTATTATTACGGTATTGACAGCGACTATAATAAAGTTGTGCTGTTTTGATGCCAGGGAGGGAAGCGCGGGAGATGGAGAGATTGAAAGAAAGGGTGTATGGGGGTGAGAGACGAAGAGAATAGTCGGGATGGTTGAACGCTCACACGGCACTGTAACAAAAGTGCTCCATTTTCATGACAGAACTTCATCTGACATGTTTAGTTTGATGGTGTACCTGTGGGTTTCTCATCATACTGTAGATCCAAACTCAACTTTCCAAGCATCAAATGTAATATCTTGCCTAATACTCACTATTTAACCCAACACTGCTGTCTTTCATTCTACATATTAAAGCTCATTGGAGTATAATCAGTACACCCTTTGCCTGCTCTAGACCCCTATGCTCTACTATACTAGTGGCATCGAGCCAATGGTTACTCTAATATCCCCTTAGTTTGAAGCCTTGTCGACCATGTAGGCCCTAATGTGTGCCCAGTGCGCACGAGTAAGTGTGCTTTAGGCTCATTGTTAACATAAGGCCAAATCTGTAATATAGCACGGACAATTAAGTGCACAATTTTTGTATAAATGCAAAATCCCTCACTGTGAATTATTTAATTCCCTCTCTACAGTTCATTTAATAGAGCCCTTTTGGCGGGCGGTTTGAGTCACAGAAAACTAATTTGATTCTGCTCCTTGATTTAATTAGATTTTATGATGTATGGTATTGCTAATTCGGTGGCTCACCATGCGTTGTCGGCGCCTGTCCCTTGCACTGGCGGTGAGCTGTCAGAGCCCCATTTTTAACAGTATTGAAAAATTCAAGCTTTATTATTGCCCCCTCACTCATTTTCTCCCATCAGGGGGAAAGTAATGAGCTTTTAGTCTCTCCTCTTTTACTCGTCTCCCTCTCCTCTCTCTCGTATACTAGCTCTTTTTTTTTCTTTTTTCCTCTATCTTCATCTCTCTTTAGCTCTTTCTTTTTTCTATGCACTTTTTTCCTTTCTTTTTTCCCTCTTTGAAAACAATAAGAGAGGATAAAGAGTTGAGGGAGAGCTCGGGGGAAAGAACTGTAGGAGCAGGGAGGCAGAAAATAGAAATGATGGCACCAACGAGTGCGATACAATAGGGGATCACAGAATGAAATGAACAAAGAGTGAAATGAACAAATAAGATAGCAGGACAGGGGAGGGATGATCGAGTAAAAGAGTGAGAGAAAAGAATAAATGTGTCAAAGAGAAGTGGAATGTGAACATAGCGGTGATGGTGAATATGAGAGATAAGTAGCAGTTAGAGAGGGAAAAGGAGAGAGTGAGAGGCGAAGGGAAAATGAAGGAGATCAAGGAAGCAAGAGGGAGAGAAAGAGAGTGAAGGGGGGGCGATGGAGATTGTGCCATACGCTTACAGCGCTCCAGGCTTGCTGCTCTGGCATTAGCGCACTGATTCATGAGTTAAGTTTCCCCAACTGCCCACGGCTATTAGCTTTCAGTTCCTTCGGCTGTCATTTAGACTCCAAAGAGTCTTTTGGTTAATGCACTGTTTTAATGAGAGTGCACCACTCGCTAATATATTTGACTGTATGAAAGGTCACAACAGGAAGCTAAACAGATTGAGAGAGAGGGAGCACAATGGCGGCGGCAGTGCTGTCAAGACATAAGACAGGTTTTTTTCCAGCAAACGGATTGGAGTGGGGGGCGTCAGGGGTGGGCGGCGGGGTTAGCGTTAACCCGCGAGGCAGCTCGCTACGGTGTCACCGTTCCGTGGCTCGTACCTCCTTTACTTTACCCAGCATCCAACTGTGCATAATAGGCCCTGGAACTGATGGGTTACTGCTCCCTCTAATAGTTATGCCCCATCCATCACGGGCTTTAACCAGAGAGAGAAAGAAAAGTTAGAGAAAGAGATGGAAAGAGACAGGCAATGGAAGGGGCAGACACCGGGAGGAGGCACATGTTTCATTACCCATATAATCACCAGTCTGATTGCCACACAAGCAATATAAGAGCGTCTTACAGCAGCCCCGGGAAATTTATAGCTGTCTGACTATGAGATTCCCACCAACCCGTTAAATATCCCTGGAATGCTGAGCCGATATGGGTGCAATGGAACAAGCACGGTTCCAGAAATGTGGAATGAGACTCAATAAAAGTTTGCAGGTTGAAAATATTTAGAGCATTTCTACATGTCTTTCTGTTTTTTTTACATTTCTGTCTTTCTATACTATGTCAACTCTGACCTCAATATGTGATATCTTTAACCTCACAATGCCTCAGTCCTTTTGCTTCCAGAGCCAAGGTATCGTCTCCAAACCTGATAATATAAGTGTAATCCATTCAAAACTAATCAAGCAGATATGGGAGCCACGGAACAAGCGCAGTTCAAGAAATGTGGAATAAGGCTCAAATACTTAACTAAATTTCTCTTCTTCTGTCTTTCTATATTGTGACAGCTCTGACATCAACATGTGATATCTAGATGCAGATGCTAATGTGGCTATTTGCATTGGGGGTGGAATAGCTAATGTGGCTAGTTACACCCAAGTGTACATAGATTAGCATAGAAGAGACAAGCACCCAGGTGTCTGTAACCAACAATCCTATTTGGACCCATGGTGTCAGTCGCCATTGTGGCTATTTACACCCACATGACAAACCATGATATTTGCCTAAACCAAACCAAGTAGTATTGTTGGCTAAATATAACCAAGTCGTTTTGTTTCCGAAACTACCATCTAAATCTAACCAAGCTGCAACTGAAAATGATGTAATTAAATGGTAACACTGACATGTAATTTCACACTACTGACAAATCTTAGTCTCCCAGGACAGGACTTCAACCCAGTGCTCCTGCAGAAAACAATTGTGATTAAGCCATTCATCCACCACAACATCTTATCAACAGTGTTGATCTTTCTAGCCAAAAGGGGGTCAGATGTGAATAGCCAAACAGCTGTTGTGTGCCTATTTGTTCCCAGGTGCAAATAGGCACACCGTATCTCTCAACTTACAATGCTTCAACCCTTTACTTCCAAATCCAAGGTATTCCAGAAATTTTAGTTCTAACAAGGGTGAGCAGCTACATTATCAAACATTTTGACAACTCTGCATAAACAAGCATGGCCTCCACCCTCCTCCCATCTCATTCTTTGTCAACACGCAGCCGCCGTTCTGTCATGGGACACCCGTAAGGGACTGTCTCCGAGTAGCAGAGCCGTGTCTAGGTTTGGGCCCCAAACCCGATAATCTAACAGTAATCCATTCAAAACTAATCAAACATTTACAAAGGTGCCATGATAGGGAGAGAGCTCTATTCATCAGCGTCCTCCATCACCAACACGCAGGCCAACCTCGTTACGCTTGCGGCGTCTCAATCTACCTATGCAAATGAGACAGCAGCACGCACGCGGGGTGAGCAGGGGACTGACAACCAGACTTGTGTACAGAAATTATAAACAAATATTCATCCATTATGTGTGGAGTAGTGTGTGTCGGGAAGTGCCTGGCAGTGAGACTGCATACAAACTCTTCTTCTGTTGGACGATTATTCACAGAGCAGGAAGTGACAGTGTTGTCAAGGTGAATTAGCAGCATATGTCAAGCTTTTGTTATAAATCCTGGCCTACTGTAACCCTTATTTCCCCCCTCTGCGATGTATGTACACGCTTGATGATATATCAACACCGCTCAGCGATTAATAATTCAGCAAGGGTGATTCCGCAGGGGGAGTTGTGGTGAGACGTGGGACAGGCCTCGTAGTGCGGGTTGAGGGGTTTTTGGGGGGTGAAAAGTGGGCTCCTTTCTCTGTAATCCTCTCCCAGTGCCTGTGGGCCCTGGACCCTTTTTCCTCCATTACCCAAACCATTTGTTTATTGTGCAGTAATTACAAACCTTCAAGCCTAAAGGCAAAGAGAGGCAGAGAGGGGCTGTAATGATGGAGACATTTATAACAATATATCATAACAGCAATGGAATCAAACAATGAATTTATGTCATGGGATATCAATATCAACGAGCAGCAAAACAACCAGGTGGTTATTACTTCGCAGTGAGTCAGGGCTTGTTGGAAGTGGGAATATGCACTTGTTAAGGCAGACTATTATTGATTTGTAATGAACTTCATTCCCTCTTAAAAGCTGCAGTGTTAGCTGGGTAATATGTTGCATTTTATTTAGCAATTTCATGCATGTTTGCTTCACAAGGTTAAAACCCACAATCTGTTCTGAGACAAAAAAAGAAAATTTTCTCATTTTCAGCACTCCAGAAGCCATTTAATGCTCCCTGTGTAAGAGTGGCAATCCCTATTACCGCTGGATAAAGTGTACCCTTTTTTATTTGAAATGAAAATGTCAGTAATTTCTTTTGAGATTGATGACTCCTTACACGCGGGCCCAATAAATGAAAAATTGATGAGGCTCAGTTCTCTCTTTTAATATTTAAGGCAATATTAAAGTCTCTCTTACATCTCATGGAAATAGTTTTATTTAAAAGGAATAAGACCATTGGGCATTGTTTACTGAACACCTCATGCATGTTTTATAAACCCGGTGGCTCTTGGAGGAATTCAAAGGCCCTTGAAATCGTTACTGTTTTGCAGTAAGTATAAAACGACTTAAGAGGAAGTCGAATGGCAGCGGCATTGTTGTGTAGCTGCTCTCTTGTTGTTGGATGTGGGCTGCTTTGATGAGGGTGCCAGTGGTGGATAGCGGTGCCAAAAAAAGGGAGGAGGGAGTTGCACAATAAATGGCTGAGATTTTATTTCTTCTATTGGGTCGTAATGTGTGCTCGGTGAGGAAATTGATGTTTAATGTGGCTGAGCGGACGAATGGGATGAATTGCCATTTAAAACAAAGACCCATGGGTTGAAAGCAAAGCGAGGAGGGAGAAGAGAGGGAAGTTAGAAGTAGGACAAGGAGAGGAAGCTACTTGAATTGTACCGATAGTTTAAAACAAGCCAGAGGCAAGGAGAGTCCCATGCAAAGGCAGAAAATGATACCCAGGTATTACCGGCTAAATTGCCTTGGTTCAAATAGTTCTTCAAATGGGCTGAAACAGGGAGCTCATCGGCTTGAGAGTACACAATGGACCAAATCGAGGAAAGGAGTTCATACCTCACAACAAAGCCTGACCTGTGATGACTTTCATGGCTTTTATATACATAGAAAGTGAAATAATGCTGAATAAAGCTTTTGGCCTGCAGTTAAATTACTGACCCCAAAATATTTTAAAGGCGGATGGTGGGAATTTCAAGGAAACAAAGGCCAGCAGGAGTAATTTATGGCATATTTATGGTGTCACTTAGGGTTGGGCGATATGGCTTATAAATAATATCTCAATATTTTATCCTATTCTGCGATATATGATGTATATCTTGGCATACACATTTTCTCTGAAATAACAAGGCATTAGGACTGACTGATATAAACGAAATCAAATATCAAAATATTTTTCATCAAGTACATCGATATTGATATTGATTTTGCAACAATATTGCGCATATTGGCGCTTTCACAAAATATTAACAGAATGCAATTTATGATAAATAATCATCAGTACTAAGAACATAATTAGTAAGTGGGTAAAGACAAATAAGAACAGTCTGGTAAGTTCAGAAAATTACATCACTTTAACCCTTAGACCCCAAAACACCCTGGAGTGCCTTTATATGTCACTTTAGCACCTGGGGGCACCTGTCATTTTAAAAACATTCCCAGTGTACTGAAACACAGAAAAAAGTCCTGTGTGTTGCATCATTATCATCATCATGGTAACAATGAGTTCTGTGATTTCTTTTTTTAGTCTGTTAGGAAACAGAGGGACCTCTTTCCAGAAGGAACTGGCCGGGTCATGACTTTTCCACTTATAGAGATTCAGAGATTTTTCTCATATATGTACATTGTCAAAAACACTGTCTACTGCCATATTACTGTTGTTTCTTTGAATCTAGCTGTGTGGAGTAAAGTGTGGGACATTTCTCTTGAACTGTAAAAAGTCCAGCATTATCTAGTGTCCAGTTGTCATTGTTGACTCACAAACCAAATGGAGAAAAATATTGTGGATCATATATTTGTTATAAAACTGACCTGAAGTTACTTTCTCTTTTTTTTGAAGCAGACTGAGATTTATCATATCTATTTACGGAAGTTTTAGTACTACTTTTTTGTCTAATGTTTTTGAAATATCTTGAATCAAACTTGGTCTAAAAGGCTAAACATATATGCCACATACTGTATGTGTTATCAAATTAAAGAGGAAATTGTGTTTTTTAAAATGAAAACAACTTGTAACTATCCATTTCTTTCTGATTTGGATTGAGAAGGAAAATGTTAATTTAAGTGAAGATTCTCAGTGAACTGCAGCTACAAAACTCTGCTTTGGTCTAAAGGGTTAATGTAATGCAGCCTTTACAACCAGGGAAAAAAGAGGACATCTGCTCTTACATCATGATATCAATATAATATCGATATGCTGGACAGCCCTAGTGTGACAGTATTCATATGGCTACATTCAGTATTTGTTACTCAGTGGAATTTTTGATGGAGAAGTTTGTTGAAGTATAATTTTTTTATGACCAAAACAGTCTGCGTGCACACAGCCACAAACACAGACACATGCACGCAGCATGCTCGCACATGTATACACACACAGTCAGAAAACAGCATATAGTGGCAAATCTCCTATACCAGCAGGATACAATCAGCAGCTCCAAGTTGAGGAGCCCATTACATTGTAGTGGTGGTTAACAGGGACATTCGAACTGAGAACCAAGATACTCCAGCTCCCATTTAGACAAATTAAATCAAGTCCCATAATGCTTTATGTATCTGTTGCCTGGGTTACACATCCTAGCACACCAGGCCCCTTGATGGAGGGCGGAATGAAGCCTTTTATATCAGATGCTTCGACAACAGGGGGTGACTACTACCTGCCAACTATTATCAAAGGCACTGGTTTCATAGCCCTGCCATATTTTTTGATTGATCTAAATTACACGTCAGTGAGTGCTGCAGTAACATGATCTATAAAGAGATAGCGACTACTTGTACATTATTAAACTCCCCGAGCGGCTGCTCTGCTTTTGGATTGCTGTAATTATCTGTGCTGGAGGCACAACAAGTGGCCCAAACACAGCTGTTAGCCTGCCTGCGCACCCCAACACTGGTTGGCATTAATTGTTTCTGAACAGAAGCTACATTTGGCAGAGGTTAACATTAAGAGGAGGGGCGGAAACATGCCTTTATGTCTGGAACTAAAAATAAAGCATGTACATAGTTTTTGACTTTTTTATGCTTTTATTGGTATTAAAAATAAATTATTAAATTTGAAATAATGTGTTCTTTATGAGACATAAGGTATAACAATATGACAAAATAAGCCATACTTTGCATCAAATTACACAAAAACTATAATAATATTTATCAGACCCTTATTAAACTTTTTTAGAGTAATTAAGGACACATTTCAATAGAACTGTACTATAATCGAAAGTATATTATTTCCCACTGTTAGACCCTTATTAGATTGTCTTAGAGGGTTATTAGGGGCACATTACAATAGAACTTTACTGTAAACTAAAGTGAAATGTGGCTGGTCCCACAATTGGCACAGTAGTCAAGACTGGTGTCTATTTCTTTGATCAAATCACATTATCTGCCTACAGTAAAATAATTAGTCTGCGCAGTCACCCATAGAAAAAAAATATTCCTCTACTTCTATAATTTTGGCCAATACTTGGTTCACATATTGTTTTTAAATGGGGGAGTAGCACATATGTGATGTAACTTTAGCTTACAGTACAGTTCTATTGTTTTCTATTGTTATTGTTTTTTATTGTTTCCCTTATGACCCTCTAAGACAATCTAATACGGGTCTAACAGTGGGAAATATACTTTAGTTTAGAGTACAATTCTTTTGTAATGTGTCCCTAATTACCCTCTAATAAAGTCTAATAAAGGATCTAATACTGACTATAAATAAAGAGCATATTATTTCTAGTTTTTGTCTAATTTAATTAACAGTACACCTTGCTTTGTCTTATTAGTGTACTGAAAAATAAAGTGTGACCAAAAAATCTTGCAGTTTTGGGAAATGCATTGGTTGCAGCACTGTGGTCCCAAGGTGAAATCCAAAACACAATTTGCTGGAGGGAGCACAGGATGTGCAGCTCAACTGATATTCCTCTTTACATCTTCTCTCCAATATCCCATGAACAGAGATTAATCAGCCATTGGTGCTTTATATCTTTTTAAAGCAGGAATTCCAGTAAATCCTCCTGGCTTTAACAGTAGCTGCCTGTGGCCTTCTGACATCCCATATATCCCATCCTGTATGAGAGAGGCGAGAGAAAGAGGGGAAACAGCCAGAGAGGAGGGCATTCTGGGATACCTGAGGGACCTCTGTGGGACTCTGGTGTGGGTCATGTGACCCATGGTGTCCGACACTGTGGCACCAGCCAGGGTTTGTGGCTAAGTGCTGGTGTTGTGGTGACAGAGACGGTAAACAGGACGTATCGGTTTTACCGCAGCGCCTTTCTTTACCTCAGAGCAGATCTTACTGTCTGTACATTGCTCTGCAACAACAGCTGAGAAAGAGCATGAAAAGAGAGAACTCATGGGTAAGCCTGTCGGTGATAGTTCTATTAAAGACCATGGAAATCACATAATCACTTTACTATAAGGTTGCTGGGTAATACTTAATCTGAATTAGCATGCATAAGACTTCAATACAGTCTTTAAGTCTTAAAAAGTCTTAATTAATAATATCCTGCATTAAACACATGGCAAACACACACTCTTAAACACACTCTCTGGAGCTGTTGATGGAAGTAACTAAGGAGTTCTCATGTCTCATTAGGTGGCTAGCTCCACAGCTAACCAAGCTAATTAGGAAGGTGTCATAATATGGTTATGACAGTGTAATGACAGTCTTATGCACACCCCTCTTAATAAAGTGTTACCGTTATCCTGTTGCAGTTTTATGTAAGAACAGTGCATGCATGTAAACAGATTTTTTTTTATTAAAGGAAATCTATATACAAGCCTCCATTATGCGTTTGTCTTGGTTTACATCATCACACACCATCAATGTCTTTTTTGCTTGCAAGCCTTATTTCATGTTTCACCTTTTACACAGACTGCTTGGGAGTGGAACAGCAGATGCAGACATTGAAATCGAATTCATACAAGGCAGACATAATATCAGGCAATATAGAGGCAGACAGAGAGGCTATTGAAATGCAAATAGACTGCTGGGGCCGCGGCAGCAGGGAAAAGAAATTGGCCAGGATGACAATGCAAGTAAACCACTCCAGTTTGTCAAGAAGGCCACGCTTTGTCACAAAACTGGGAATGGATTTCAGTACAAGTGCTGCTACAGCACTAAAAAGAATAATATTCAAAAATAGGAGGAAAGGAGAAATAAAATAGTTGCCCACTGCACAACTCTCATGTTAAGATTGAGAAATGCCTGTAAAGTTAGCTCTTTTCAGTTTATTGCTGTGTGTTTTCCACGGGACCCTCTCATGTGTGCTGGTTTATGGTGGACCATGAATGTGAGCGATGTTGAGGGTGAGACCGAGTGTGCATGCATGTGCACGCTGGTGCTATAGTGTGCATACACACTTTCTTCATGCTTCATTCTCCTCATGAGTGGCCTTTCAGTGCATGGTGTGTTTTGTTAGTCAGGTTGGCACGCTCCATCAGGAGGAGGGACACAGAACTGGGAGGCCTCACCGGACCCTCAGCCATAATAAATTACCTACAAGTGCTGCAGAACAATAACACAAAAAAGTGCGAGCCATCCATTTCGCCACCATTTACAAGAAATCAATATCAATACTTAATGCAATGCGGATGAAAAATGAGCAGAGATACGGGGGCATAATACAAGCTCAAATGAAAGACCTTGGAGTGCTGCTTCCCAAGGGTTCGGGGGATGAGGAGGGAGGCAAGGTGTGAAAAAAACTGAACTATAAGAAAGATTGCATTATGCCTTTTGTTTTTGTCCCTCATCTATTTTTGTAGTTTAAGTTTCATAATAATCTCTTTTCTCAGCTTGGTTGTTTAATTGTTAATCAATGCGCAATTTTGGCTTGCCAACAATCCTGGACAGAACGTGTACAAACATCTATTTAAAATATTCCATTATTAGGGGAAAAAAAGTAACATTTAAAGCTGAATCTACTAGTTTTTTCAAACTTACCATAGCGATGTTGGAGGTGACCATCCAACGGCTGCCAGCAAAGTCAATCAGTTGGACATTTCCTCAGCAGTCAGTGGAGATCTCTTTACCATGTCACAAATGAATCCTCTGTTAAAGATAAACATGATCTATATTTGTCCTCGAGGCTTTCTGCATGATGTCATCGCAGCGTTAATGTCCCTTTTCATTGTGGCAGTCAGTGATGTATTGCAGATCTTTGCACGCTGTGTAGAAAACTATTGAGCCCTTTTGACTGAAGGATAATAAAGATACTGAAATAACATGGAGATTAAACAAAGAAAATATAATAACCATCATTAATAAATTGTAAATTGATAGTTTATTAAACTTTAGTTAACATTTATTTCACTGTTAACAAACTTTAAAATGCTGTTTATGTGTAGTTTATGAACTATTAATTAAGCAATTGTAAAGTCGTATAAACGTCAGTTGCAACTTCATAAAGGCCATTCAAATCATATTTATTTGCATGACATGGTATTTATTAATCCTTTATAAAACATAAACATCAGCTGCAACATCATAAAAGCCATCCAAATAATATTTATATTCAACACATTCTCACTCTGAACACAAATTCAAATTCAGCAGCCTGGTCAGTGGCTGCATGGCTCAAGCTCTGACGCTGTAGGTCCTCTCTAGCATCATTTTTGCACGTGCAGGGCTCCACAGTCATGTTAGCCATAACAAATATGCAATGTCCGAGTAGCCTTTTATAATGCACGCACAAAAATTACCTGGGTAGGTAGCAACAAAACTACTTCCTTATCGGTTTAGGAATCAAAACTATGGTACACATAATGTTCATAAGCTGCTTATAAGGTATTATAATTATCAGTTGCAACTTTATAATAGAGACCCAAATAATGTTTTTAATTTTAGTTTAATAACTAATTATTAATTAAAGTATTACAAATATCTGTTATCTCTCTCTATTAATAATTAATTATCTTCAAGGTTTACAAATCATTTGTAAATCACTAACAAATACTTAATATTATTTGTTAACAGTAAAATAACTATTAACTAAAGTTTCAACTGATTAAAATCATGAAACTAACTAATTAACTAATATGAAATTAACTAATAATAAATGCATCATTTATTAATGATGCTTATTATAAGTGTTACCTGTGTTTTTTTCTTCCATATTCATCTGATTTTCAGTGACACATGTTGTATTACACATGCACAGAGCATGAATTGTGTCTTTGGGGCTGTCACATGACTGAAGCGCTACTGTTTACTGCCAGGTGCATCACCGGCCTCGATTAGACTTGTCATCTGCAGTGAAAGGCCTTTTTAAATGGTGCTTTTGTGTTGAAGTTCCCCGTTTTGTGGTTTGGTGAAGTTTAAACTTCTCTGGGTCCCTGGAGGGCCAGCTAGCAGTTTAGTCTAAGTTTATATCCTTTTGTCGTTCTGCTGCCCTCCACCACAACCCCTCCCTTTTAGTCCCTGATGGCATATGCACTATATCAGCATATGATCCTCAGCTGTGTGAGTGAGATATGGTCTTTTCCCACACAACTCTGAAATAAAATGCATGCCTTTTGCTTTTGAATGAGTGGTGGACTACCTTTTATGTAGGTTGACCATGAGACAAAAAAGACAGCTTAAATATAAACCCTTTTGCTGCTTCTCCTCTGGTTTCCACCTCATCTTAGCCCCAATCTCTGTCACCAGTAGATGGCACTGCAGCCAAGTTGTCAGCCTATACAGCCACCAATTTCACCTGCCAGCTCCAGCTGCCAAAGAAAAAAGTGCAAATGTATTTGTTTCACCCTGGCTCTGAGGGCTTTTTCAGCCGTTGTGTTCAGAGGCCAGATGCAGTGTGTGTGACACAGAGAGAGAATATCAATAACCAATATGCTCACAGGCCAGTGGCCGACGGTTCCAAGTCCTCTGAGCTCACAGCAGCGGCGATTCCCCTTTTAAAGTCTGTCCCTATTCAAATTACACTCTTGTTGCCCTGAAAACACAAATGATCATGGCTTTGGTGATAAGCAACCAAAAACGGAGCATTTTTGTTGTCTCTGCCTCTTTGTACTCCAGTTACTCAGGTTACAGGCCATCAAAAGCAGTGCGTATATTCTTTACTATTACGTCTGCCTGCCTCTGACTTATCAAAAGGCAAATAACATCAATTAGTCTTTGGAGGATAGAGTATTTTTGTATTGTTAAAGGTCTGGTGTCGAGTTCTGAAGGGAGCCATTGTCCCTTCTTGAGCTTGAGTCCTTTAGAGTGCATAAGTGTTTATTGAACCCAATAGAAAGCGCCGGGACAAAGGGACCTGATATTCCTTACTCACTTGCTGCATAGTTTGTATCATAATTTCACTGTAAACTGTTGCAATCTGCACTGTGTGAGGAATTTTGGCAGCCGTTCAACATTGCTCTTTGAACCCTAGCTGGCCCGGTTGTATTTTGGGTTCCACCTGCGTACTCTTGAAGACCGATATTAACCCAAACAATGGCGTGGACTTTGAGAGTATTTGGGATTTTATGTGTGGAATTAGGAGGTTATGTGGCAGGGGTTGTGATGGGGTTGTCAGAGTGAGGTGAGCGCTGAAAGGGTTGTGGTTTGACATGACATGTGAAGGCTGTCGTCCATTGTTGTGATGTGGAGCTGCAGGCGAAGAACTGAAGAGAAAGTACTTGGATCTCTTAGCCAAAAATCTTCTTCACTATATTGATTTTTTTTTCCCGAAACACTGAAGAAACACATATCTGGTATATAATAATATAAACTGAAAATTTCAACAAGCAATTCATTATAGACCGGGGCAAAAGAATACAATAGAACAATAGAACTATCATCCATCCAGTCATCCACATTTTTATTCTATTACAAATCTTCAACTCTCTGTATCATGACGGTTTTACCTAGAAATAAACCTGGAATCAAACATGTCCACACATTTCTCTCCCAGACAGATCAGTAAGTGATATTGCAGAGTCGAGTGTGACAAAGTTCACTCCCCTGTCCCCCTGTTGCCTCAGGCTGGATGAGCTCATGGCTGAGTAGTGTGGACTCAAAGAAAAGTGTTTGGCTCAAATGATCACACACACTAAAACACACACACTAGTCTTCTCACCATTGTTTTTTGAATGGGTGTAATAGTATAACAGGTCATGTAAAACTCACCTTTCTGCACACAGGACATGAGCACTGTGTAGTGACTACTATGGCATTGTTTTGTTGTTGTTGTTTGCTTTTATTCTTTAATTCTAATATCTCTGTCACTTAGATTCTTGGAGGAATCGTTCAACATTTATGTATGTGTATTTGTTTTCTTGCCAAGAGTTAAATGGGAACATTGATGTCACCCTTTTATCTGTTTGTTCAGAATTCAGCTGCAGTCAGCAGACATTTAGCTTTGCTAAGACTGAAATCCAAATACTGTACAAACACTTCTAAAACTCACAAATGAACATATGATATCTTGTTTTCTTTCATCTGTTCTAGAGCTGCAACAACGAATTTATTAATTGATTATTTCCTAACTACTAAATTAACTAAAACTAATTGCCAACTATTTTCATGATCAATTAATTGGTTTGAGTAAAAATGTCTCAAAAGTCTCTTATTCCAGCTTCGTAAATGTGAATATTTTCTGGTTTATTTGGTTTTCTCTATGACAGTAACACAAAGTCTTTGGGTTGTGGGTAAAACAAGATACTTAACATATTATCGACCAAACAGCCAGTTAACTAATTAACAAGGCATAACCCTGCCTGTCCTAGATCCTAACATCAAATATATGAAATGTACTACAATACTGGTCATTTAATGTTTACATAATCAGAAAATGTTCTTTTGCATATCTTGAGAGTCATGAAAATGTTGATATTGACCATATCAGTCAATGTTAAGGAATAGGGGGGGGGGGGCAACTCCACAATGACTTGAGACAGAATGTTTTTTATTAACATTTAACCAAAACTATAATGTTTTATCAACCTTACCCAAAGTGCTTTTGTTGCCTAAACCTGACCCAATACATGCCTGGATGCTGTCGCGTCTGCACAATTCCAGCACCATTAACTGTTAAACAATTTAGCCTCAATGGTTTTTCCTACATTATTTAGGAGTACATACAGTATATATGTATATATATTAGGGGTGTAACGATACACAAAAATCTCGGTTCGATACGTACCTCGGTTTTGAGGTCACGGTTCGGTTCATTTTCGATACAGTATGGGAACAAAAAGCAAAACCTAAATTTTCTTGTTGTTCATTTGGGTGTACTTCATACCGGGGCTCAATCACCTTGAGCATGTGTTTAAAACCTGGATTTTCAACAACTGAATATGGTCTTAGATCCGCTGCTATAAAAACTCCAATGGCTCTTGTTATAGCTTTGGCCCGATCTGAATTGCCAGGGAGAGGCTGCTTGAATGCCGAGGTCAGCTGGGTTTGCACTATGTTGGTTTTTCTTCTTGTAGCGGTGATATTTACACTCGGGTGGTGCCGTTTTAGGTGAGTTAGCATGTTTGTCCTGTTGCCGGAGACATACCTGATCTCAGCTGATCAGTGTCGGCACACCGCCCTCATTTTATCCACCTGTCTTTCTCCGTTGCAATATTTAACCAGGAAGCCGAAGTGTTCCCAAGCAGGAGACTTTAGCGACAGGGGAGGGTCTTCAAGCTCCGGTTTACTGCTAGCAGTAGCCATCATGCCCACGGGCTGCAGGTGTAGCTGCACGTGTAGCTGCACATGTTAGCGGCGGAACGTAAACACACGCAACTTCTGGCCCGTGAGCCAAAAAAAAAAAAAAATTCCGGCCCGTGAACTCACCCGTGCACAGCCCTGTACCGAACCGAACGTCGCGTACCGAAACGGTTCAATACAAATACATGTATTGTTACACCCCTAATATATATCTATATATGTCATTTTAGGAGAGAAAGATGCTCAACAAGAAAGCAAATTGGGCCATTTCCCAAAATGTTGAACCATTCCTTTAAGGAGCAGACTGAGGCAGGTGAGCTTTTTTTCTCAAACAGAGATTGTAGCTAAAGACATCAGCACTCAAAGTCTATTTGTTTGTGCTGCAGTTTGAGATTAAGTGTTCGGGTTCAGTATATTTGCTCATTCTGAAGTAGTTGGTGCAGCGTATTACAACTTAATTGCAAAAATGTAGCTTCATGTTGAGTGATATTAATTTCAGTGGTGTTGCAATTTGGGGTCATCCAACCAAAAATTCAACGACTACACCCACTTAGCTATTTCATACTTTTCATTAATATCCTAAATACTGAAGCTTCCTTTCTGCTTCACCTTTCCTGATCTGTACCTCCTTTCCTTTCCTTTCCTTCCTTCCCTCCCTCCTTCCCTCCCTCCCTCTCTCTGGTGATGATTTCACTTCCATTAACACCGGCATGCTGAGCTCTAATTACTCACTCACTCAGCGTTCTGGGCTGCCCGCCGCTCGTTTGGGTAAGCAATGTGGCCCGTTAGCAAGATGCTTGTTAACTGAATGCACTTAATTATATAAGAAGATAATTACACGTAAACGTTGCATCTAAAAGCAGCCATCCAGCCCCGCTTGTTGATTTAATAGGCGCATGTTTAGGATCCCTGTTTTGTTTATTTTAGAGTGAGGTGATTAATTGCCTGCTCTGATGAATCTGCCGGATATTGTCTCCATGGCGGCATAGGCCCAATTGCACAAGGTTTATGAATACATGTTTATTTGCCTTTGTGGACTTGCGCATGTAAAAGTCACATTTACATCATGAAATGTACTAAACTTAGCCTGTAATTTTCACTGATATTCAAGTCTTTTAGCATGAGATGGTGAAAACTAATGTGCATGTTCCAGTGCGAGAAAGAATGATGAAAAAAGTACTTGAGCTCTCAATGGCTACACAAGGCAGCAGCAACTAAAAAATGGAATGGAATAATAGGGGAGACCAGGGATGGTAGTAACACTTGTTTGAGCATCAGTAACTCAATGATTATTTGTGCTCAGTCTCACAAACTTTGATATATGGTACCCATATTTGTCAAACTCAAATGACCCTTCCTAAGTCCTAAGTCCAATGACAATTGAGCAAACTTGGTACCTCTTTCTCCTTATCTAGTAAAAGTCATGTGTTAAGTTAGTTAATGCTCGCAAAATAACCAGCTAATGTTCAAATGTCATATTTACAGGTCCCCCAGCAACGTCTTTTATACATCTTCAAAATGTGATTTTTTTTTGTTTGTTTGTTTGTTTGTTTTTGTTTTGTTGTTGTTGTTGTTTTTACATACACTAGCAAAGCACATAGCATATGTACCAAAACCGAGAAAGGAGAAAGTTGACCAAGGTACCAAACACAATCACAGATTATGTGAAGTGATGTCAAATACAAGGAGTTTCATTGGTACAACTTACCCCACTACTGGGATGACACATAACACTAGCAGGGGATAGATGTAATTTAATGAATTATGAAGTTTTTAATAAAGTGAACAATTTAAAGTGACCCCTTTGGGATGTAACTTTGTGGGCCCAGAATGGACAACGTACAGACTTGACCCACACTTAGTTTTGCCTTGAGTTTGAAAAGTGCACACAGAAAGAAATTTTCATAATTTTAATGAACTGTTATAACTATACCCACACCAAGAAGTTGCAAAGCATCACATTAAACTAAAGAAACTGCTTCTTTAGGTTATGTACCATTGTATCTACAATAGAGTGAATGCAAAGCAAAAAATAATCTTGACTTATAAAATACTTTCTTACCTGAAAATACATTTCTTTGGTCATAAAATCCATGATGTTCTTTTCTAATTAGTCAAGCTATTAATTGACTGATAGTGTTACAATTAACTTAGTGTTACAACACTCCCTGGTCTCCCCTAACTGTAAAATAAGCACGTGATCTGCCCAGAACAACTTGCATCTCCGTACTTCTAGCCATAAAAAAGGGGGGAAATCTAGCACGACAATGATTCATTTATCAATATTCTATGGTCCAGGGCAAATGATGCAGCTCTAAGCTGAATTTCATTCAAGCCCCTGTCAAATGAAAGATTATTTAGTGTGTTTTAAGAAGGTGGAGTGCATGGTGGAGATAGGGGTCAGAGTTGGAGGGCTCCCTTGGGAGGTCCTGAGGGTCTCGGGGACATCAGTCGTCCATTATGGGCTAATCAGGAGGGGGAGTGTGTGGCTGTGTGAGGCCATGAGTAGGGGGAGGAAAGGATGGAAAGAAAGAAACGCCACGTGTTGTGTGTAATGTGTGTGTATATGCTTGAGTCCATGTGGTGGCAGGTGTGTGTGCGTGTGTGTGTGTGTGTGTGTGTGTGTGTGTGTGTGTGTGTGTGTGTGTGTGTGTTGGGGGGACAGGGGGCCTTGCTTGCATCTCTTAATCTCTTAAAGCAGCAGAAGGCAGGATCCCCCAGGACACTATCCACGCTCTTAGATATAATGGTACTAACTAGAATCATAAAGGGTTCTTCAGCTTTTCCCCGTAACAGACATCCTACCTTTTATCAAGGTTGCACTTGGAACCATTTCAGAGAGCTCTACCTAGAGTCCAACATGAATGAATATGCCTAGACTATCTATGAGAGCCTCTAAATGGGAACCCTCCTATGGTGCAATTATTCCTCCCAGAACCCTCTCTGGGGGTTCTATCCAGAATCATTCCACCTTCTTCAAGGATAAAATCCTTGAAGAAGGTGGAATGATTCTCTCTTCCAAAAAGGTTCTTAATGGAACCCCTCATCTTACAGAGAACCCCTGACAATCCCTTTCTTCAAAAAAAAAAAAAAAAGGTTCTTCAGAAGCAGCTGGTTATGGGTAGAACCTCGGCTTTTAGGAAGAACCCTTTCCGAACCCTTATTTCTAAGAGTGCGTGGAGGCTCCCTGCGCTCATGAACATGGGACAGACACCTCCAGCCTCCAGATGCTTGCAGTTCGATACAGACCCAAAGACTGACATCCAGCCATACTCTCGCAGGGCTCTTTGCACGGCCCAGGGGACCTGCTGTGTTAAGAACATGATCTGGTATTTACAAAAAAATATTTGTAAATGGAGGCCGTTCAGCTGTCCGTAATGGGCCTGTCCATGCTGCCGTTTCCCACCCTGCCATCTTTGGGAGGTGGGCTTGGAAAAGCAAACCAGGACGGATAAATGTCAGGAGAAGTATGCTGCAGACGCCTAGCCCAGACTGCTACTGTCTCATCCAGTCAGCCAACACGTCCGCGACTTTAAATCACTCAACTAGAGACAAGCTAACAGCTCCTTCACTTAGCGCCACAGAAATGAAATCCCTGAGAACTTTGATGACTGAAAGTGCATCAAAAACATTAAGTCATATTTCATTTCAGGCAGCTTGTTGGAGCACCGGATGTAAGGCTGTGAAATTTCCAGTAAAAAATGTAACCTTTTTTTTTTTCCTATAAGCACTTTCAGATAATAAATTGATGTTTCGATTAGATGGGCTTTATTCGTGACCACTCAGGAAATAAATACACCACAAGAAACAAAATATTGAAAGGGAAAACTCAACAGAAAACCTCCATTGATTTTCTTTTTTTCATCGAATGAGGGGAAAAAGCCCGTAGCTATGATGCACTAAAAGGACTAATAGAGCTGCATATGATAAACTGATATGCCCTGTTTGTGTTACTGTTGCAGTGGAAAGTTTAAAGTGTCATAGATGGTAAACCCGGAAATATTCCAGGTTGAGTCGATTATTAGTTTGCGCGTCTCAGGGTTGTTGGTTGAGAAATCAATCATGCATCAGCCCAATTCAGTTAAGATGTTAATAATGCAACATTCTTTTATCAATCAGACTATCCAGTTATGATGACCTGGAAGCCATTTTAAAGATAACTTGAAAAGATAACACTTTATTCCTGAAGACACTTAATTACACTGCTTGTTTGCAGTGTTCATTTGGAGGATACATGGATTGGTAGCCTGTAAGTAGAGGCTGCTCGGGGAGGATTGGATGTATCAGAGACACCTGATCCATCCCCAGGCGCACTTTTACAGCCTCTGAAATGAGACGCATCTTTGATTTGCTTGCCCTGTAAACAGACAGAGACATGAAGGAGCTCTGGTCTCAGCCTCGCTCCGAGCTGCCAAAGATTCACTGGTTGAAAAATGGATGCAGTCACCCTTCTGACACTGACACATTTTTTGTTTTAAGCCACGCAACCACATCGGATGGATAACAAAGTGGTGGTTTTGCCAGTTGTAATTGAAAACTTTGTTAAAATACTCATGATTATGGAGGGAATATTTATAACCAACAGTTGGAATGATGATAACACCTTGTCAACAATGTGCTCTGTCATGATGATAAGCTTGTTTGTTCCTCATACACTTTGTTACATACAATGTTGCAACCTGTTTTGTTTCCTGCTGATCCTGTTGCTGATCCCTCTGAGTTGATCATCTGAGTTGACTAGTAGGCTGAATCTTTCAATAAACTTAAATTTCTTTAACTTCTCACCTGGTATTGTGCCCATTATCTTCAGAAGTAAGAATCATGTCCCTGGACTAATGAACTACATGTTTTAACTAAAAAAAAAAGGAAGTTAGGGTTCAGGTTGCCTGAATTTGAAGAGGAGATAATTTTGTAATGATTCAATATAAACTTTGACTTTTGACATGACTTTTGACTTGACATTGATTCAGTTGTACTTGAAAAAAAAAGTTT
>JAJHUR010136330.1:0-47054 GCA_027495735.1 Lutjanus campechanus | reverse complement strand
AAAAAAAAGAAGGCTGGAGCCATTTTCTGTGGTGAGCGAGACAAAATGTACTCAATAAGAGTACAATATACGTGTTTAAATTACTCTTTCCCCCAGGTGGAAAACCATTAAGCTTGGTGCACCAATCTGCTTTTTTTCTCTCTGTCTCTCCGCCGTCCTGATCTTTCTTTGTTGTTGGTTTACTCTTCATAATAGCTTTTTATCAAATCTTGCTATTAATCCATTAGAGGGTGATATTCGTTTGGGGTAATTTCAGTGCACATTTCAGGCATAGGAGGCATGAGCAAGAAGCTTCTGCACCGCATTTAAACTAATGTGCCTTCAATTCTGATGTGATACCCATTACAATGCTATACACAGGCCGGCATATTGAGAAATGTGTTTTTAATATTGGCCTCGTTAACATGCCAGTTGACTGAATAAAAAAAGAAAAAAAAGGGAAATAATGGTGAAAGCACTCTCTGCATGTATCTTCTGCATTCACACTTCATTACTTTTGTCCAAGCAGAGAAAAATAAGTCTAAATTGAGAGTGGTCTTCAGATTTGAAAAGTAATTTTCTTGCAGTTGTACAAGATCTGTACTTTGGAGTCTTTCTGTAGTAGCGAGTTGTGCGGTGTCGGGTCACTTATTTTAGATTACCGCAGTGGTTCCCAAACTTATTCTGGCATGCCTCCCTCACCACAATTTTTAATCAGTCACTAACAATATTTGGGGAAGCAACTGATAAAAAGGACTCAAAGTCCAATTTTAGTGAGATAAAGGTTAGCATGATAGCATCAGCAAACTCTTGTTTGTGTATTTCCCCTACAATAATCATATTCATTTGACTTAGTTTCATTCTATATTTCTCCTCTGTCTTCCACGCCCCCCTACAGTGGCTCTGCACACACCCCAGTTTGGGAACCAATGGATTGCAGATATTGGTGTCTTCAACTAGTCTTTTGAATTCAATGACAAAATGCATTGAGTGTAACTGTCCTCCACATACGAGACTTACAAGTGTTTGTTTATGATCTGATGCCACTGTCAGTAGGACAACATCATTTCAATCAGGAGACACTTTATTCTGATGAGGACTGGACTGCTGATGAGCTCAACCTGGGCTCTGGACATGAAGAACTGGAGGTGAATGAGGTGGAGGAGGGTCACCACAGCTCCGCACTGAAATGACAGCTGACAACAGCAGAGAGGAGAACAGATTTTAAAGTTTGTCGGCAATGACATGATTGGCTGATGGAGACAGTGGCTACATCTGGTTGTTTAACTGAAAAGTGAAGACCCATCATCAGCTGATTGAAAATAAGCAGGAAAGAGGGTGAGAGAGAAAGAGAGTTGTGAATAAATGAGGCGTAAAGATAGTCTTCCTGATTGAATTTAAGCTAAGCATTATTTGTCAGTGCCTTATTAAGACAAGGGTTGTGGGTAACATATTACAAAGTAACTCAATAGAGTACTCAGATTACCTTTTTGTTGTAATGAGCTTCGTAACGCAATAGTTTTGCAACACGAGTACTCAGTTTTTTAGTTATGCTTTCAAACAAGCACTCAGTTACGTTGAAATTTTACCATATTTCCACCACTGCCTGCACCTGTCACCAGAGGAGACTCTGAGGGTGACTTTTTTTGTATTTGAGACAGAGGACGGACCCTGCCATCTCAGTGGAGATTGTGGAGTATTGAACAAATCCCCCATGAACAAATCTTTCTTCAAGACAACACTCCAACACCATCCAGTGTGCCTGTGGAGAGGCTTTTTAGCCTTGGAAGTCTCATTAGAGAGACTGTCAGATTAGCTTGGGCCGTATAAAAGTATTGTGGTATACTAAGACTTATACTATAAATCCTGGCAGTATGATTTTCAGTACCATCAAAAATTCAGATGGTCCACTCTATTAAACTGAGATGCTGTATTAAGGTGAGGTATTAGTGTGCAACACACGCTACAAGAGCTCAGCCTCTCTACCAGTGGACAAGGCAGCACAGCTGAAACATGGTGTCTAGGGCCCCTGCAGACTACTGACTGATCACTGACTGTAGCATGGTGAGTGTGTAACAGTTGAGTAAGTGTGAGAAAGTGAATGGCACAGAGTGACAGTGAAGTGAGCTGAGCGCAGGAAAAGGTGAGCAGTGAAGTTATAAATCTGGTAGTAAATGTACAGTTTAGGTTTCAGTTTGTAAGTGAATAAAGGCTGTAGCTTGTCGAGACCAAAGCAAAGCTCCTGAGTGTGTGTCATTTCCCAACTGTGGGAAAAGCATGGCTATGACAATCAGCTCCACCTACACTGAGGGAGTACTATCTGCAGTAGAGTTGAGTCGAAATGAGCTGTTTTACACACGTTTTACACCAGTAATAGTCATAATACCATATACCACAGTAAAATGTCAGAAAGGTATGAAAGTATGAGAAAATAGATACCGTTCAAACCTACTAGCACACACACTGTAAAAGAGTCAACTAAAGAGAACAGTGGATGGGTGAATCTACGTGATGTGAAAATTCTGTATGTAGGCATGTTTATTTGAGAAGGTAACTGGTTCATTAGCTGCATGTTTAAACATGATGTAGGCTAAAGACTATGAGCCCTCGTTTTATTGTTGTAACAGATGCAGCTGTGTAATCTGCCTCTGCCCAGTTCACTGTTGTATCATAGGGACTATATAAGAGTTTTCATTTTTGGTGCAAAAGTACTCAACAAGTTACTTCTTTTTAAGTAGGTAACAACTGTAGCACTCCTAGTAGTATCTTTAAGGATCTGGGGGAAAAAATGTGGTAACTGAGGTAAAGTTAGAGGGCTATTGTATTTATGTTTAAAATAATAAATGCTTGATTAAAGTTACAGAACAGTTGTTCTCGTTGTTAAGAGGAACAACATAAACTGTTGGCAAGAAACATACAGTGGACACAGTCTCCTGGGTTAAAGTCCAACATTTTGTTGATCCATCCAACCATCCCGACCTGCCTCTGCAAGACTTTGTGGCTCTACATCAACATGCCACCATTTCCTCCTTTGCATGTGATGAACATGAGTCAAAATAAACACATCTAAAATGTGATTCATACTGTGGCAAAAAAAAACAAAAAACAAAAACAAAAAAAATCCTACAGAAACAGAAAGTCACTACAGGTTGTGGTCATTTGCATACATGTATGAATGATTTTCATATCCAAATGTGTGCTAAAGAATTTGTGATAAGGTGTCAAGGAAAGTGAGACTAAATCTGAATATAGTCAAACCATTAACACATCTACAACACTGACATGATTTTTACATATTAGCTGCCTTTTAACAGTGACTGTTAGTGTACATTTATTTTTGCCAGTATGAAAACCAGGTGGTGTGCTGGCTGAAAGCCATTCAAATAAATTTACGTCTTTACAGTGAAAGCAAATGATTCATGCATCAGATAAAACTGAATTGAACATGTTTTTATTCATGCTGCTACCAATCTTAATCTACATCTAATGTAAGAAAGTGAGATGTTTGTCTATGGATGTGAATATTGAATAAGAGGGACTCAGACAACAGCATTTGGATGCTGCTATATACAGGGAAGTAAAAGTTACAAATAAGTTAAACAGTTTCAAGTATGATAAAATGATGTAGCTTTAATCAAAGACGTTTCTGTTTGGCATTTAGGAATGTTGGCTTGCACATGTGCGGTTCTTTGAGGTTTCAGTCTGGCGTCTGTGCCGTGATGTTCGTGCTCTCCCTCACTGAACACAACTGTCAACATAGAGAGCTGCCGCCACAACAAGCAGGAAGAACTGCAGATTTATAGAGCAAGATTGGAGTCTTTAAGGGAGAGTAATCCCAGTGTTGGGTAGCATTACTTTTAAAAGTACATTGTTACATTACATTACAAAAGTAAATCATCACTTGACAGTGTTACTTGGTGAGAAAAGTAACTCTTTTTTCTCATACTTCTGTGTTACCAAAAGTGAAAACCACTTTGCAATTCCTCACACTTATTCGTTATATTGTCAAACAGCAAACTGGGCAAAGGCATATTACACAACTGCCTAGTCAATACTGCCGAGTATTGACTCGAAAATCCATCTAGAGACCCAACTTCAGATACTCCGCAATTTCATTGTTGGCTGAGACCAGAGACTGTGTCCGTCCTCTGTCTCTAATGCAAAAATCCACCCTCAGAGTCTCCTCCGGCGGCGGGTGCAGATAGAGGTAGCTCTTGCAAAATTGTAACTGACTGCCTATTTGAAAACGTAACTAAAATAACTGAGTGCTTGAATTGCAAAACTAAAGTTACATTACTGGTAACAACAAAAAAGTAATCTGAGTACTCTAACAAGTTTATTTGTAATGTGTTACCCTCAACACTGTTAATGGCTGTAATGTCACTGAATTCACTGTTGCTCACAGTGCAAGGATCTACACTTTGAATTATATGCTGATTGCAAATGAAAATATACTTTGGAAAGTATTCAGTTTGTTGAATGCATATGATTTTGTATTTTCACAAGCCAGCAGCAGATAAGCAAACATGGGATTGTATACTCTTCTGTTTCACCTATGTAATCTATTTATTTAAGTCTTTCACCAGCACTTGAATGCCCCATTAGGCTTGAGTAAGTTCTTCAAATCAAGTTAATTCACACATTCAGTTATATAGCATGCAAAGCTGATCTAATTTTGGCAAAAAAAAAAAAATAAATAAAACTGAGCTTGAAGTTCATTGTGACACCTGTCTGACACATCTTTCAAGTCAAGTTGACACAAGTACCTGCTGCAACAAAAGTCTGTCTGACAGGCTGTCATGTGGATGTTTTGTTGGCAGAGATGGAAAAAAGAATTACTGTAAAATCATTATTCTGCATAAAATTTACAGTACATTTTGTCATGTTTTGTATTAACAATATGGCTTCAAGTGTATAGGTGTATATGGATAGTTTAGTGTTACCATGGCAGTATCTGACTCTCTCCAGCTGTGATTCTAGTCGATTGACAGTTTGACTCTGCCCTTCTGCCTGACCAAACCTTTTATCTTTAATTGTGCTCACATTGGACTTCCAATCAGGCCCATTTTGCCTTTAGCAATAGTTCAATCTGGCTAATTGGTTTCAGCATTTTTTTTAATTGTAAGGTATTGATTACACAAGGTCATCTCTGTTTCACAAGTAAGAGAGTCCGCCTTTCTTTTGTTTGGAAACTTGTATGGTTCTCGCCCATTCAGACTGGAGAAAGGGAGACAGCGGAGTTCTACTTATTAGCCCACAGAGCAGCTGGGTCGGGATCTGCAGCCACACACAGACACATATGCACACATACAAGAGACTTACATACACACACGATATGTTCTGCTGGATGTGCTTAGAGGAACTGGCTCTTAGTTTTTTAATTAAACAGTCCAGTACGATGTACAACCTGGATGGGAAGAGCTGCACTTTTAACTTCCATTTATTTCAGGCCTGTGGATGTTATAGGGAGACCAATAGCAAATAAAGGGAGAATCAATGGGCCTTCATTAAAAGCAGCAGGCAGTCTTTTGCCTGGACACGGCTTAATTACAGTTTCACTGGCGTTTGCTTTAATTGGGGGGAATAAAGGGAGTGAAGTGGAGTGAATGGAGGGTATTAGCATATCTATCACTGGGAGAGGCCACAAGGTCCTGTCCAACCTGCGGCTGTACACCTCACCTCTAACCCTTCAGATACACACAGAACCACATACCAAATACAGTCTGTGTCTTTTCTGTCTCTTCCTCTGATTTCTTACAGTAAATACACTCACATGCACTTTTTTACTGGTGTCTGGTACACAAACATATTGGAATAAGGTTGTATTTCAGAAAACGGAGACAGAAACACTGCTTTTCAAATGTATTTACAGGCAACTGGTGTACTTTATGAAAATAGAAGCACTTTTTCATACTTTTTGATCCATCTTTGATTTGTACAGTGGCATATTTATATTCAGGGATTTTATCACATGACATTTTTTCCAGGAAGGTGATACATTGCTCAGTTTTCTAAAGAAATCATTGGTAATAATGAGTAATTCTTTTACAGTAAAATCTCCCCACCTTCCGCTATCAAAACATTCAAGCTATGTTATATAATGGCCTTAAATCTTCCAGCAGTTCATACTTAACTTCCCAAAGTTGAAAAGCAAGTTTGATTATGTCCTAGCATTTGGTCCATTTGGGATGTAAATATTACAAAAATACATATAGCATAAGGCATATAACAAAACACTTTATCCACAGGAAATGTGACTCATGAACAAGCAGTTACACAACAGAGAAATCTTGTTTAACAAGCTACTACAGTGGGGCAGCCTTAGGGATCATAGCTAATGTTAACAAGCAGCAGCATGATGAATACAATGAGAGCCAAGTCTAAGAGATTTATTAAACAGTTACATTTAAAGGACCAGTATGTAAGATTTGCAGGGATTTATTGCCAAAAAATGGAATATAATATTTATGAGCATGTTTTCATTAGTGTATACATCAGTACATTACTGTACATTAGTGTACATTAGTGTACCTAAAACTGAGAAGCATGTTTTTGTTACCATAGAAAGAGCCCCAACTCTTCCAGGGAGGTCACCATGTTTAACCAAGATCGATCAAAACCAAACACTGGCTCCAGAAAGGACTGTATGCGTTTTGTAACTATTAAATGTTCACTTGCTAGTCAGAGATAATGAGGGAAGCAATCTGTCACGGTTTTTTACAGCATTACAAAAAATAAGGTGAGAAAACAAGATGGTGGTATTCACTTTATACTTATTTATAAATTAAACACGGAGCAAAGATCCATGTTTCCTTTTTGTATAGATTTAGTTCACCTAGGCATATTTGAAAAATGTCAAGGATCCATTTTTATGGTCTAGATAGACGCACAAGGAACGTTGATGGATCTCTATTATACTGTAACTGCTGCTCGTGTTGTGGAATAGACAAAATATCTTCACTGAAGAAAAAGTCAATGCAGCACTCGATGAGAGTCGTACTAGCTGAAGCATTTTGATGACTTGTGTATTATTTGTTGATGTAGCAAAATATGAGACACTGAAAACATTATTTCACCATAACATCCAGTAAAATGAATTCACCAGAGTCTCGCCTGTGTGTGGATGTGATCCCTCTCCATGCTAGCTCTCCGTCTTTGACAATGACTGATAGCCAGCCGGGATCAAACCATCCTCAGCGGTGCTTTGGTGACAGGTGAGCGGAGACAGTTTGAGTCCCATTCTCTCCCTCAGCAGTTAATAACAATTTGAAAAAGGGTTCAGGGTTAATAACACAATCATTACCTGGATGAGGACGGGAGACAGCTGTAAGCATGTATGCAGATGGACGGCCGTCATTAGTCCTTGTCAAACAAGCTGAATAGGCGTGATCTGAGAGAGCACTTGAGGTTTTTAGTCATGAATGAATAACAACTGAGAAAGGTCCAGCATTTAGCTTGTTTTGATCACAGGATGGAGGGTGTTATTTTCGTTCTTATCTGCACAAAGTCACACCAGGATCTGTTTTTTTATGAAACGTAAAAATCCAGGTAAAAATGGTTTAGTACAAACTGTACATGTTGCTTCATGTGACAATAGATGTGACCGAGTGAGCACACTGTGAGGTCCTTCATTATTGAAAAGATTGATTTGTAATTTGTAGTGTTCCCATCTGTCCTGGTTACGCAAAATTATGGCTAAACCAGTTAGTAAACACTTTGCCCCATTGTCTGTTGTTTTGATAATCACCCATAATAGCATCCAGCATCAGTATGGTCTTTAAACCTGATTTAGGAGTTAATGGAATAAGAGGGAGAGGCAGTCAGTATATGCACTGGGCCTAATGTCATTAGAAATGTTTGCGGAGGCTAAATTAAATCAGTCGTAAATTGTGCTCTCAAGTAAGCCAGAAAAACCCTGCCTCGTCGAGGAGAGGAGGGGGCGGCGGGGATTCATATTTTAACCTTGCGTAGAAAATGCACTTAAACAGATTAAAATAAAATAGGGACCGTGTGGATGGATGGGAATGGTAATTGCTGGTGCTTTAATGGTTTCCTGTTAGCCAAGTCGGGCTGAAGGCAGAGCTATTTTAAAAGTTGGAAACGGTGATTGAGGTCATAACTTTGCAAATCTGGTGATTAAGCCAAAGGGTGCATGTCACCAAACAGCACGTAACACATCTAATGGGGCTTTTGCTGAAAACAGATGTTTGTGGAGAGATTTTTTAGCGCTCTACATGCTAAGTCGTGTTGCAGAGCAGGTGTGGGTTGGAGTGGATGGCTTTTGACCAAACAATGCAGCAGAATGTGGACTGAGAGTGATATAGCCTGCCAAAATGTAGAAATCTGTGTGTGTGTGTGTGTGTGTGTGTGTGTGTGTGTGTGTGTGTGTGTGAGCTTGTGTGTGAGTGCACGTAAAGCCCACCCATGTGTGTGCCTCATTCAGTTTCCCTTAATGCTGTCAGTGCAGGCATACTGTTTGTCTGGTTGCATCAGGTAGCTCATCACACAACACAGCCCAGACGGTAATAATAGCCGTAAATACTCTGGGAATTCCCAAACCTGGATTAAATTAAGACGCTGTCTTTCCCAAAATCTGACAAAAGAATAGAAAAAAAAAACAGTGTCCATATCATGCAGTATAATGTGGTTATATATCATACATGATGATATTATAATAATAAAGTACAGTGGATAAATGATGCACATTTCTGGGCACTGCCATGTGACGTATCTCCCCTACAGCTAATGATTTTTTTTAAAATATCGGTTTACCTGTCCATCATTTTTTCAATTAATTGGAAAGTTATTTGGGTCGTAAAAGGTCAGAAAATGGTGAAAAGTGTTCATCAATGTTTTTCCCAAAGTCCAAAATGATGTCCTCAAATGTCTTGTTTCGTCCACGACTCACAGATATTCAGTACAAGTACAAATACTTACTTGAGTATTTATTTTCCTGGCAACCTTTACTTTAACTCCCTACACTGAAACACAGTTTTAATGTGTTTGAGGGGGATAATTGATTATCTTCAATTTTGCATGATTGCACGCTGCCTTCGAAACATCAAGACTGATTGCAAACTGAATGCACGGGAAAATAAAACATAAAAAGGTGATTCCTCTGTGTATCCATCAGTACATATTACACACGACAGACTGGCAAGGCAAAAAAAAGATATAAGATGAAAATTGACATAACAAGATGTAAAAGACATAACAAGACAAAAAGGACATAACAAGACATAAAAGACGCAACAAGGCTTAAAAGACCTCACAAGATACAAAAAATGCAACAAGACGTAAAAGATATAACAAGACTCAAGAGACATAAAAGATGTTACAAGATGAAAACAATGTAAAAGACGAAAAAGATGTAACAAGACAAAAATGATTTAAAAAGATGTAACAAGATACAAATTATTTAAAAGATGTAACAAGATGCAACAAAGACAGCCATTTTTTACTTTTATACTAAAATTAAAATAAAATCAGTGCTTCTGCTTTTTTTTTTTTTACACATATGTACTTCTACTTGAGTATAAATGTGTACTTTTGACATATTTGCAAACCAGAAAATATTCACATTTGAGAGGCTGAAGAAAATTTTGACTTTTTTCCTTAAAAATGATGAATGATAATAAATTGTCAAAATAGTTGGTGATTAACTTAATAGTTGACAACTAACTGATTAAGTGACTAATCACTGCAGCTCCGTTATCTGTGCATTTCTATGCTGATGAACTGATTTTACTCTTTCATGTGACACCACATACCTTTAGATATTCTAACGCACTGACTTCATACACATGAACACATTTCCTTCCTTGAACTCTCTGCCACTGAGACCTTGCCGGTGTGCCTTTACCTTTCTATCCTGGGTTCACTTGTAACTCGGCACTGTTGGCTCCAGGTAAAACTGCGGCCCCATGCGTGCTCATGTTCAGCTATTGTGTAAATTAACAAGGAAAAGGCTGTGCGGATTGAATGGCAAACATGCAGGTGATGACACATCCCCCGGCACAGACAAAGTATGTGTCGTTACTCAACGCCTGTTAAATTGTCAGTCGAACAACTGTCCGTGATATTGCTTTCCAATCTGTGCATATATTTCCTTGTTTCTTTTGGTCTCATTCCTTCATACTTTGACTGTGACACTCTCAATACATGCATAGCTTTTATCAGGCAATCCAATCAGGAAACAAGCTGTTAAGAAGTGTTCAAGCCATTAACGCTGGGTTGCCCCTACAAAGATTAAATATCTAACATAAATTCTAATCAGAGTTTACCAAAGCTAGGTTTACAATAAGGAAATCCAAATTCAAAATTAAGGAGAGTAATACTGCACAACTCAAACATAAGCTCTGTATTTTCCTAGTGTATTGATGTAAACCAAAATTAAATACAGTTTAATCAGTATGTACATGTGTTTACCCCAAATAGTAAAAAGTAAAAACTAAACTTGGGTTAAAGAGAGGTTTAAATTTAATCCTTCTTAATTTCAAACAAATTTTAAAAGTTGGTGCAACATACTTTAATCTAGTTTAAAAATTCCACCAAAGTTAGTGATCCAAAGATGAATTTATTTGGGCGTGGAGGATGAAAATAAAGTGAAAGATTACCTACACCTGAAATTCTATTCACATGGGTCCCGTTTCAGGTCCCGACCTCTTATCGCCACATCTCCAGAGACCATTGTATTGTCCATTGGTACAATTGAAACCAAATTCAGAGAAGAAGAAAGTGACACCGCCGTCCAAAAATCCCCTTGAATTGGGAAACATCTTTCTATCAACTAAAGGTGTTCTTCTTTAATTGCAATATAATATTTCATGACACTTTCTGTTTTCTACTGTAAACACCATGATGAATTTTACTAATCAAAACTTGTCAAAGATGGACTCTTTATAGAGAGTTAAGAAGCTCTCTTGGATGTTCACTGTCGCTCTGTAAATTGAAACCTGCACTTGGTTGTCAGTGTGCCAAAGGTTGATGTCACTAAGTAGCACGGGGTGACAGAGACAGAGAGTACAAGTGTTGAAAAAGCAGGACAGGAGCATGTGTAGAATCACCTGTGTTGTTCCCTTTGTGTTTGACGCTGTAGGGCACATAGCTCACTGGGTCACAAGTGTGAGCTAAAACTCTTTTGTCCGATGTCTGTGCCCCGAGGGCCCTGATCTGCTGGCAGGGAAAGATATCTGAATGTGCTTTTTTTGTTCCTCTCTAACACTTTATTCTACCTCCACAGCGCCTGTGGTCAGAGTGCAAAACGCTAGAGTGATCTTTGAAATCCTTCATACTTAAAGGATAATTTTGATAATATCACATATTTTTCTTATTGTCATCCAATCCCACAAAAAGACCAAAACCAGTAATGAATTGATTCCACTAACAAACACCTCCATTATTGTCCAAAAATTACTAAGAGACATTAGTGAACCACACTGTTACACCCAAGCTGCATTCATCTGCTCTTTGGATGGTCCCACCTCCTTAGTTGAGAAGTCATTTATACCAACTTTGGTCCAAGAGCTTTTAAGTCATATGTGGAAAAAATATGTATGGTAGTGTTGTTGTTGTAGGATGTGGTTGATTACTTTTCTAACTAAGTACTCTGTGTGGACAGCAACTACTGGTTACAGCCTATTATCATATTAGAAACTACTTATGAACAAAAGAAAAAATGTTTTGATATACCATTTACAGTATTTTTGTCCATTTCTGTTTCTGCATGTATGACTGACTTTCCGAGCAGCTGTTCCGACTTGCGGGGGCATTCACGTGAAATTTCCCTGTCGGGAACTTTTTTCCTTCATTTCAGCACTATGTGAACGCAGGATGAGTGACATGTTCTTTTATTACTCTAAATATAAGCACTGTTGTGTATTTTGAGTTGATCCATTTACACGCCATACAGTTCACTATGGTAAACCAAATCTGCAACTGAAAATAGCCTCTAATAACTACTCATTTAATGAGTAATGCTTTCTGCGCCAACAGTTATTTAGACTTTTTAAAAAAGGAAATATATATTAAAGACCTTTTTTTTTTAAAGATTTATCAAGAGATGGACTAAAACATGTTGGTTTTGGTCTTTTCATTGGACGTGATGACAATACCAAACATAGAATCTCACTAAAATTCTCCTTTCATTTTGCCTTTTTTAATGTCACTAGGGTGTGTCTGTGGTGAACAAGGCATGATGTAGTCTAACAGTTATTAAAGCATTTGCATTTGCTCTTGTAAAAATAAACAGTAGCTATGGTTTTATTAGCATTTGTTGGGAGAGCTGCCAGAGCTGAACAAATTTTAAAAAGATTCAAACTATAATAATTAAAAAAAAAGTTAAAGACTTTAGTGTTGTCAACTCATCTGTGGGAAATATATTGTCACAAAAACTATAGATATGTGTGTCTGAAAATGATACCAAAACTGTGAGACTCAAGAAAACTTGCACATTTATATAAAGGACAAAAAGTCTTGAAGAGAAGTCTTCCAACAGAGCAGAAGAAATTTGACCCCACAGTATGCATACATCTGTCTACATCTAGACTCATGCTTGGTGATGAAGAAGCAGATGTTAATTTCTAAAGAATGCCTGAGCCTTTAGCTGACAAGCACCACTGAATGTCTTTCTGCTTTCACCTTTTACACTTTGTCATACTTGGTGTTTAGGAGTCAAAAATCTCTCTCAGGTGACTCACTCCTCACAAACACCTTATTCAATAACCACAGCCCGAGCTGTGATTGAAGGCATGGGGAAATCCACAGGTAAGAGAAGTCAGCCATCTAGTTCATGTCCCTTGGAAGCAACCCAGACAATGTTTAGGCACACAGTCAACAACTCCTGTCCTTGCTTATCTTAAGAATGTAAACCTCTATAAGCAAGCGCTTCATCTGTAATTCTATTGTGAGTCGGCCGGTTGTCTCAAAGTGTCTGATTAATCTAATGTAATGCAAAACCAGCTTTGTCTGCGACACTGAATACTTGCGTTAACGCCGGCGTCTCGACTGTTGGCCTGCACTGCGCGGAATTCGCTGGCAGACAGGATGGCGAGACCACACCAAAACCTGCCAGTTACATTCTTTGCGTGATTCAGACGTATCTCTTTCCACCGTTGGGACTGACTTGAGAGGTCTGATCAAAAGAGCCGTCATCCCGAGGAGCTGGGATTTGGATGTGAGGTTGGAGAAAGGAGGGACGGCGAACCGTTGGTTGTTGTGTTGTTGTGTGTTATTATTTTCATTTGTTGGGGAAAAGAGAGATGAATGGAGGGATAAATGGATGATGGGTGGGTGGTGGGGAGGAGGAAATTCCCTTGTCTGGATGGAATTGGATGGTGAGCTCGGAGGGAGGGATGGGGGGCACCTGATGTAGAGGGTGCTGTCAGGCCAGAGACAGCGGGGTCTTTGTCTTCTCAATAATCACTTGCTGTACCTCTTTTTTCCATTCCCTCTCTCCCCACTAACAGTACTATTCTGCCTTTACTTTTCCAATTCTCTCTGCAACTTTGGCTCATAGGTCAATTGTCTTCACTCCACAAAAATGGAAAAGAATTAAAAGTAAAGCCCAAAAAGTCATCTCTATTATCTATCATTTCAAGCATGCTAAAAAGCCCCCATTACACATATATACTTTTACTTTAATATGGGGGCAACTTAACACACTGGTCTCATGTCTGCACCTCATTTATAAGACACAGTTATGATAATTTTTGATTTATCATTTTGATTCCACTGGGCTTGGCTGTGTCACAATATGGCTGCACTGCAGCCAACAGAGCTGATCGAGGCATTTTACACAATGTTTGTGATTCCACCAACAGCACCGCAGCACGTCCCAGAAGCAACTCTCCCCTCTGCTCCATGGGGAAAACACACAGAGTCTATTTCTGATGGATGCTGCATAAAACTGCACAGAGCAGATCGAGCAGGCAGGAAGTCAGAGACAAAAACAGCATAGAGTATCCTGTCAATTTTCAAAATAAAAAAACCCATGTAGGCTTGTGATCATAAAAACATGAACAGAAGAAACCATTTATCTACTTACTCATGATAGAAGTTCAAAAATCAAGGAAAGATGACCAAATCAACAAAATGTGAGCAAGTCAACATAATCAGACGGGCAAAATGCTCCACTTCTGAAACACTGCTGGTGGGGTGTGAAGCTGAGTGGAAATGATCTTATCTCTAAGCAGAGTCCAGACTTGACTTGACTTCCTGCAGGTGATGTCGTTATTGCAGTTTGGTCCATGGTTGTTCCTGACTAAACTCTCATTTTCCGCGCATTGGGGGAAACCGCTGATTTTAAGGCAGGTGCTGTCAAATTTAAGTCAGTTTGAGATTTATAGATCATAGGCTTATTATGCTCAGTATCTTTTATGAATCGAAGGTAAGCACACTGTCAGAATTTATTTTAATGGCTCCTACAGACTGTGAGATTTCAGCAATCTTATTGCAAGCCACTCTGGGCAACATGGAACTTATAAACCTGGGTTTAAAATCAAGTTTGATGTATGTAGACTGTGCGATGATCACATCTACTGAACCATAGGCAATATAATAATACAATGTAGTAATATGGCACACGTCAGTATGTAAGAAAACATCATCAGTGTGCATCATCCATCTGTGCTGCTATAGCAGTCAACAATGAAGTTAAAGAAGAAATAGTGATATATATGTATATGGAAAAAAATTGTGGCGAGGGAAAAGAGGCCAACTTGGGATGCCAAATTTGCAAGGAGAGCTTGAGGTAACATTAAGTATTAGTTGCTATAATCTTACCATTGTGTTGTAGCATCTACTGATATGATCTGTCTTTGTCCACCGACACACAAAACGTTCCTATAGGTTGGTTAATAGATGTTGGTTGTAGCAGTAGTCACAGTGTGAGATAGTTGTTCTAAATTTCTGACAACCCAGGCTATCTGACTATCTATTTGGTCACAAGACTGTGAGAATGGTCATAGTGCAATGTAGCGCTACAACCAAAGATATCGGCATGTTTCTTTCACATCATCTTTTACTAATATACACAGTGCAAGTCTGAATTGAATACAATCAAATTAATATAAAGGCTGAAGCAGCACAAGGTTGATCATGCAAAGACATTAAATGTTCATGACGATTATAAATGTATTATCTCAGTCTTAGCTCTCTTAATCACCAAAAATAAAATCAGCCAAATAAACTATAAAACAAGAGAGGATTTTCGGTTGTTGAGGACATTGTTCTCACATCAGATTAGTTGATAAAAAATAATTTTTCCCTCTTGGTTCAACCAAAAGCTGGGATCTGTTCAAGGTTTCTGACCTGATAAAAGGAAGATTTTCCCATCTGTCACCTCAGCACTTGCTCTTGGTGGAAACATTTGGATTTATAAAGTTTACAGTCTAGATCTGCTCTATTGGATAAGTTGAACTGAAGTGAATTGAAGGCAGAGGAGGAGAACTTCTCATAAAACCACAGTAATAATCTGACCAATTGTCTGTCCCTGTATTTCAGCTTTCATTCACGCCAGATGAAAAAATGAGCAAACAGAAATTAAATGAGAGTCCCAACAGCCCCAATGTCCTGTCACTCAATGCTTGTGCACAGTCAGATATTATAAAAGAGGCTCTCTAGTAACATTAAATGATGAAACTGATGTTGAAATGTATTAATGGAATCCCTCCAGAAACAAGGTGATTATGGCTTCAATGACAAAATAACTTTTTACACTTAAAATCTGAGATGCAACCTGTGAAAGAACAGAAAACTGTCTTCTTCCTCCTTATCAAAGCATTGCTGTTCTTTGGTAAATTTATGTTTTTGTAAATGTTCTGTCATGTCTGAATAAAACAGTAAGGAACATTAACATAAGAGACACCAATGTCTGAATGACTAAAGGCCATCACTTTAACTCATGGATGAAATCAACAATGTTGCATATTTTGTATGTGAAAAGAGCTTAAAACAAGTTACATTTAAGTTTGCTGTTATAAAATAGTAATAACAGTAACAGGGGCAGTTGAAGCTCTCATGGTTGTAAAATGATACATTGAAATAACCAAAATGCCAACATGATATTTATTACAGAGAATGTAAGAGATACTATAGATACAAATCAAACAGATCAAAGTAAAATTTGAAAGTCTGAGCCCTAATTTACAAGTTTAAATCAATAATAAAAAAAAATGTTACTTTGGCCTTTGAAGACAAAGATGATACGTTCTGTATCAGGTCACTTTATCCAGATGAGTTCATAGCTGGAAGACTTGGTTACCTTATACTGTACTTTCCATCCCAGACATGCTCTGTACCCTCAGACACAACTTAGCTAAATGTTGCCAAGGACATGACCAAAAGATCAAAGTCCTTTGATTTAGTATGTGTGCGTGGTTATTTTATATAATTTTAGCTTCACTGACTCATTCTGGTCAAGAATAAATGGGTTTAAAGGCCAATGAATAGCATATGTCATGTAATGTCACAGTGGTTTTCATCTACTGTACAGGTATCTCTGGAATGTGAGTTCATCCTCCTCAGGTGAGGTGATCGGTGGACAGAAGTAGTTAAAATAATCACACTCCCATTATCGCACAACCCACAGGAGCCGAGACATAATTCATAGCTCTCACACGAGCCGCAGAGATGACAGGTGCCTCTCCTTCATGAATGGGAAGACTTGTGTTTGATTGAGAAATTCTTTGGGGTTTTGTTCACCAAATAACAAGAACTTTATTTCTGTGATGGTTCTTTCCTCTCTGTAATGATAGTTGTGGTTAGATGTTCTTGTTAAAGCATTCATATTTATGTTAAGTAGGTGTTTGTGATGCAGTCTCTAGGTATTACTGCGAATATTATGCTTTTCCCCCTCTTTTGTTTATTGTATCCTAGCGCTGCAAGCTTTTAACAAAGTGTTTTTTCATATTTTGTCATGTAATAAGTTTCATCTCTTATTCTTCAGGATATTCCAGCTCTTTCAAAAAGCAAATTTTGAGCTGCTTCCATACTGTACCAGAACCAATGGCTCTCTCTTAAATTCACCTGACCCAATCAATTCACCTCAAGCTTCTCGAAGCCAATCGTAAATCATGAAAAAAATGGCTGAAAAAGTGACAACAGCGACAGTAAATAAATGTTTGTTGTTTCTTTCCCTTCCTTGTTTCCCACCCTCTTTCTTTCCCGGCTCTTTGTAATGGATGGGGTATTGTTGGTGCTGCCCTCTGGGCAGGGAGAGTTGTTTACTTGGGTGTAAAGTCCCCCATCCACCAAGGGTCTCTGTAGGGGATGTTCCTGTAGCAGCCTCACTCCTAACCTCCCTATAGCTCCAAAAGTTAATAGCATGGAGGAGACGTGATTTATATCAGCCTTGGCACCACCACCAACAGACTGACTTCTTTGTGCTCATGGCCTGTTCAACCAGCCCCGTTCATCAATAAAGATCACATTTAGAATTCACTCCAAACTCAGTAGATGGTGATTTAATTTCTGGAGAGTTTTTCTAAATAAATGGTCACCCACGTTTTGGAAATAACTTCGGGCAATATGACTGAATTTTCTCTGTTCTTGGTGTAAAACTTTTACAAGAGACGATGCAGCACAGTGGTGTAAAATATCAATATGTTAGAGTTAAAATAAAACTCATTTGATTCTGGCTTCAGTTTTTAGGATTTGCCAAGCTGTTCGTAAACGCACCAGAAAGATACCAGGATGTCAAACACAGAATAAATTTGGGTTGGTAAACTGTTACAAGCACAACAAAATAATGTGAGAAAAGAAGGAAGTACAGGCAGAGAGCAGAATCTCTGTAGATACAGACACCACCACACACTTCTAGTGGGTTATTATAAGTGATGATTGAAAAGCATTATGTTTACGAGTCTGTACACTATATATTTGTTTTTGGAAAATGTTACATATTATGACTTTAAAGCCTTGTGACCAACAATACAGTAAGTCATTTCAACTGCCCATTCACACAAAAAGCCATTTTCATGCAGACTTTCTTCTAATGATGTTCAGAAGTAGTGCTTGTTTGGTTCACCTTTAGAAAGATTTTTTTAAAGCTTTACTCTTTCACTTCCATTTAGTCTACGAACACAAATTACATTCTTTGCAAGCTTGATGAATTTCAGTAAAAAATCCACATAGAACTATACTCAACAATCAACAATCAAAAGCATTTATACACTCACATATGGCATGTTCTGCAGTGTAAAAGGGACATTTTTTTTGCCATACTCTTACAGTGTGCAAGGGCGCCAAATTCATTTCAGAATTCGTGTAACAACAAATCCAGCTGAGCTTGTGTTGCAGTATGAAATTCCACAAAAGGCAGTATGAAAAAACAGTTTCCCACAGCAACCTAACAGGCTAATTTGTTGATTGGCCACAAGCGAGGCTTTGTATTCACACAAGTTTTTTTGGCTGTCCCTAAATATTAAATACGCCAACATTGCTCCAACGTGTGTGCAGTAGATACACTAGCTGCATTAGCTGAGGAACAGGCAAATGGCAAGTTCACCAGGCTAACCTGCAAAATAAAGTGCAACTATGGCTATGAAGGTATGGACTTTTTCTTACTGCAGTGAAAAAGCAACATATTCTTTATTTACTACTTTATTGAGGGATGCTGTCATAGGTGTATTGTAGCTCCTTTAAGGAATAGGACAGTGTCTAATGTGTGTTTGGTGTGAAAGTGAGGGAGAGTGAGCAGCAGACTGACAGTGCTGTTAGCGGAGCTGAGCAGTAAGCTGTCAAACTGGCAGTAAATGTCCAGTACAGGTTATAGTATGTCACTCAATAAATGCTGCAGCTTATCAAGACCAAGAAAAGTCTGTTGTTTCCTCGCTGCTGGAAAAGTGAAGGGGGTTATCCCTGAAGTAAGCTGAGCAGGAAAAGCTAACAACAGTTGTACCTTGGTACACTACAATGTCGGTTCTGTTGCGATCGTATCCCTATCAGAAGCTTTGAAATACTGCCTTGAACTGCAGAGTCTTTTTTGGAGACATGATAAAATGTTTATCCTTAATGATAAATCAAGTACTGAACGTCGTCTGATTATTTACCCAATTTTCCTTCTCGAAAATAGTTGTTTGTGTAATAGTTGTGAAATAGAAAAACGTGAGACTGACCTCAAAATAAAATTTGCAATGATGGTAATGAGCTCAACCTAAGACATGAGGCATCACATGTCACAGTCCTAAAAGCAACATAAAAATAGATTTGCAGCTTTCAAATTTGAAGTGAGGATTGATTGATCTTTGAGTGTCAGTTTTGATGCAGATTCTACAGGCTCTCTATCAGGAAGCAGTCCGAAGTAAAATGGTTAGCACACATGAGTTTTCCGGTTTTATGGGGGGACATTTCCATCAAAAATCCTCTGGATCCTTGCTTCCTCAGATGGTGGGAGTAGATCAAGACTTTTGTGTTGGTTCTTGCAGCCAACAACAGAGAAATCAGCATGTTTTGCTCGCTTCTACATCTTCATGTTAACATTACTAGAGTTAGCAAGTTGGTGAGGAAATAACAGCTGGCAGCAAGGTAGATTTACTAGGTATTCACTCTGTGATTAGATTACATTTTTTTCAAATCCTCTTAATTTCATTTATGTAATGTCTTAGAGTAGATGGGAAAGATTGAGATGTGTCTTTACCGTAAATGTTGCAATATAGGGAGAGTATTAGACAATATAGGAGCATTTGCCAGTGGCTCCTTGGACCCCCTACTTCTGACACCCTCGACAGTAAGTACACATATGATCAATTCCACATTTTTTCACTGTGTAATATGCCATGTAAACTTTACCCCTGAATAAGATAAACAATCATAAGCAGCTCGCATTTGGTTATTTATTATGACAGCATTGCACTTGTTCCAACAGGCCTTTTAACTGGATATCTCGAGTTGAGATTACAAGGTGTCTTGTTGTGGAATGAAAAATGAGGAGTTCATACTTCTTGGCAGTAACAGTTTTCATATTAGGTTTTTTGAAAGAGAAATCTCGGCTCTGACACTAATCCCTGTTGTGTCAGCCTGTGGTTGCCAAATGATAGTATATCATCTCCATGTACGTGAGTGTGTGTCTCTGTGTGAGGAGTGTGTGAGTGCATTCTTCTCATTTTGGAGTATGCCAGCACATTTTGTCACTGTAACATAAGCTTTACCATAGAGAACCATGGCAGGGCTGCAAGATTCAATTTAACCACAACTGTTTACAGCTGTCAATATAGGGACCAACACCACAATAAATGCATTAAATTGCATCTGGCCTCATGTCACGGAAAATAAGGTGAGTGGACGGGCTGCGTAGGTGATGCTGGCTCTCACTATTATTACACGGCTGTGTCTTAAGGGTTGTCTGGGCTGCTGTCCATTGGATTTAATCAGCCTCTATTACCTGCTACCCTTTTCACAGTTAAAATAATCACCCACAATTACTGACATAAAGGGGAGAGCTGACATGAGAGTCAGAGGCAGAGAAATCACACACAAGTAATTTCTCTCCACCTTGGTTGCTTACGTGGCTTTTGATGTTTTGTGGTGTGTAATAAAAGGATTGAGGGGTGTCTGGCATGACCCCCCTCCACTGCAGTGTGAACAGTAGATATGGAAATGCCCTTTAAAAAAAACATGCACACACACACGCACACACACACACAAGTAAATGTACAAATACAGACACAAAATGCATGGTGTCATAAATATATACGCTCGCATAAGAAAACACCACATACACTACACTTGGTTGCAAGATAAAAACTCAGATGTATTGGTTTAGATGAGCCTTTTAAGTTGCAAACATTATTTTGATGAGCTGTGTTGATAAAATAATGTTGGTAATCACACCAATTAATCATCAACATAATATTGTGTGGAATTTAAACCCAAAATTCTGTGTTCATTTATTTAAAATTTAATTCAAATTGTTGTAACTTTAAAAAAAAAATGGCTTGGCAAATTTGTTTATTTATAGTTTGTGGGACAATTTAAATTTGTGTTGTTGTTTTCTAGATTTAAATATCCTCCATTCAAATACACCACTGCGGTTTAACACAAAAAAGTTAATTTGCTTTGTTTGGTTGTGTATTAATTTGTATATGAATGAAAACATGAAAAAGCTAAAAATTATTCATTGAAATCTGGAGAAACTTAATTTTCTAAAAGGTCACCATAAAAACGTATGATATTAGGATAATTGTGTACATCACACACAAAGACCTTGAAAATAATGTGGGAAAAACTAGCTGGAACAATTTAATGTTATGAGAAATCAACTTTAATCTGTTGCATTTATGCTACCAATTATTAAGTAAGTGGTAATTAAAAATATCATTGATTGTCCAGGAAAAGCAAGTTCATCTAATTTAATCCATTAGTTAAACATAATTTCATTAGAAGTTATCATAACTCAAAAAGACTGATGCAAATTGTTGTGTTAATTTTTTGTTGTTGAGCCAAAACATTGGTTTTTAGAGTGTATATGCAGTACATGAAGATACAAAATCACGCCCAAATGCAAAAATGCGAGTATGCTTCACACATGCATGCAGTGCACACACACGCACACTTGGACACCCACTATTAACTAAAGAGGACAGTACACTTTATTGTATGTTGCAGATGAAAGAAAAAGTGAAAATAATTTAATAATTGACCACCTCTAGAATTAAGAAAATAGAACCATGAGAAAAGGGGCATTGTGATCTACTTTAATCCTCAGCACGCTGCGGAAAAATAAGAGACACCATTAAATGTACCTTTGAAATAAATGGGCCCAATTACCGAGATGGCTGGGAGTCTCTGATGAAGCTTTTGTCAAGGCAGACAAACATGGTGGAGGGACCCACAAAATGGGGGAGCTGGGAGCAGGGGGTAGATACAGTCGAAATCATTCAAAAATTATCTTTTACATCAAAGTTAAATTCAAATAAATGTTAGTGGTAGTGGAGTTGTGATGCAGGATCCAGAGAAAACACTGAACCTGAAATTTGCCTATTTGGAGAGATAAAGAGCGAATGATAGCAGTCATATCCACACAAGAGCGGTGACTAAAAAATGACCCTCACAATTAAAAAAAAACATGCTAAATGTAGACAATATGAACATTAGTAGCAATCATTACCAAGAGGGTTGCTCAGTTACATTAGCTGTTATGTGTTCAGGAAATAAGTCATGTTGAATGGGTTTAGGAGAGTTGTTTTGATAATGGCGTTTTGTTGAATCTCTCCTTTTTAATTATCGGGTCAGAGGGTAGCAGCTCAAACTCCCTCTCTTTCATCCCTCTTCACAACAGTGAGTGCTGCCGACCCTTCCCACAGCGATACAGCATGCTCTGTACCTCTGGTGTAAAACACAGCCTCAATTACTTTTGTTGAAGCTCTTTTCTGAGAGCAATTTGAACAAAGAAACAAAAGTGATAGCATGAAAAAGCAGATAAATTCAATGTTACTAGCTGTGATTGTCTGCTTCTCAACCAACAACCTGCCTTATTAAGAATTAAAAACAAGTATTTGTTTGAAGAAGAGATCAAATCTCCAAATATGAAAAGGAGAACCACGATGCAACATGTCGTCTGATGACCTCTACATGCCGATGACCTTGCTCTTTCCTTGCAAAAGTTCATTCCTTGTGTTTTGATCGATCCAGGAGAGGACCAGACCTTATACAGGGAGCTCGTAGATGGTTTTGGACACAACAGCTTGTCAGAGGGTAAAGGTTAAGGCCACGAGTGTCTGTCGAAGCCCAGACACGGGTCAGAAGGTCTCAGTCAGGGTCAGGACCCCAGGTGACCCTGAGTCTGCACTGACAGTTGTGAGGTGCATTCATGTTTCTGTGGTCTACACACCAGTGTCACTGTGGCTTTCATACTTAGGTGAAGGACAGGGATAATTTTATGAGTTTCGCATATAAGCACAATTTTGAAACAATGATGAGTTTTAGAAAATGATGCATTTCTTCTGTTGTGAGACCCTATCTGTAAAACATAACACTGGGTGTTCATATGCTGTATATCTGTGATTGACATTGTCCAAATTTTTTTACACAACTCTACCCCTCCGGTATTTCAAATAAGTCTAGGGGGGTTTCTGTTATTGGAGTTTTAAAATAGTTTGTGATATAGGATAACATATTGTACATTCTTCTTTTTTGTCTATCTGTCTGTAAATTACTTCTCGGACAAAAAAGGAATGCTAGTTTCTTGGTATTTTCTTTTTAATTATTATTGTTACTTGCATTTTTGGTCCTTTTTAAGCCTTTATTTGACAGCATAGCTGAGGTAGACAGGAAAGACAGCAAAAGCTAGACATTGTCTTAAGCCCCAAGTTACCAAGGGCCCAAATGCCTCATAAACTTATGGTTAAGAATTTTTTTTTTTTACTTTTCACTCACTAATCTTTCTAAAAATCCACATGCTAAAATGTTATCAGAGTGCTTAATTCACAAGTGACTGTTCCATGATCCTACTGTGCATCTGCAGAAATGATTGAGGAAGACAGTTGCCAAGTCATATAAATGACTTCTTGTAGTGTGCAGATTGTTGAAAAATAAAGCAAAGCCACCCCAGTGGTTCTGGAAAAAAAGGAGAATACTAAAAGACCCACCTTGCTGCCATCTGGCAAGAGATACAGAAGTATCCACAGCCATACCACCTGACTTCATAACAGCTTATTTCCTGTGGCTTTAAGACTCCTCAATTCATCCTCCGCATTCCATCATGAATTATTTTTATTACTTATTATTTATTCAAAGATTTGGCCCCAAAATGACTAAATGCACCCCTGAATGTGTTTTTGATTCATAGAAACAAAGGACATGATGCCATTTCAAATCGTTGAGAGGTTTTCAATATAAAAATGAGAAATGATTTTCAGTATGTGTATCAATACATTTTCAACATTTCAACAGTTCCACAATAATACTGATAACCGTGATAATGTTGGTCACTATAATTGTGATATTAAATGTTTGTATCATTGTATCTCTGTAACAAAGCTTTATGATCACATTTTGTCACCTTTAACATATGTATAAGCCCACTTTGTGAAAGAGGAAAAGGTTATAGATTCAATACTTTCAGATTTCAATAATATGAAAAAATCTTTTTAAAGAAATGGTTGGCCTTGCAATGATTATTATTAGACTATTATTACATACTGAGAAAACAGTGATGAAAAAACTCATTACATCAGCTTTAAAAATCACTTAAAGAGTCTCTAACAGGTTAACAAGTGAGATGTAATCTGAACGCATCATCTGAAAAGCAGCCATTTCAGTCTCAGCTGGTGCGTTAAACATAACAGAGCGTAATGTGTACTGCCACCCTACTGTACTATTCATTCCTTCATTACTATTTTATATATGCGTATGATTAACACTCATTGCGTGGCTCAGCTCCCAATCTCTCTGTCGGAGGCCTCCACTAAAGACAGCTCAAGCTTGAGAGATTTTTTTTCAGTCATTTAAATTTTTGCACTTCCATTTACCCGCCTTTTAATTTAGCGTATAATGATGCCATTAGAACAAAATCCATCTGGAAGTTCTGTTGGGAGCGGTTAATGTTCCATGGCTTTTTGCTGCTAATGCCATTGCGCCTGCATTGGCAACAGATGCTCTGAAAGCAACAGATACATTCTCTCCCAACATCATTACAATCATGCCCATGTCCAGGATAAATGTTGCTGCTTGTTCAGGACTATCATACCTGCAATGGGACTGTAAAACACAAAGGATATACAGCACGACTGTATCACTGCCAATGAATTCCAATTTTTCAAGCCATTTATTCATGAAGCAGGGGTGTAAAAACTGGGTCTCTTGCCACACACAAAGGTGACAGGCAGTAACTCTTTAAGAAGTGAGGCTGAGGGAAATGAATGAGGAAAGTAAGTACACCAAATTTTAAACTTGCTTAGTTTAAAGGAGGAATATATAACATTTGCCCATCCAAAATGAGTACTACTGTCAAAATAGCAAGTTGCAGTCAAAGACAGTATATTAAATGAGTTGAAATCCTATTTAATATACACTCTATGGTTAAAGCGAGTTGTTTGCCTCCAGCTCAAGCAGGTTGCAGGAACGATGCAGGAGTTCAAGACAAGCACAACATTGTAATTTAACAATAACAAACAATGAGTCCTACACTGTATCAGCTGTTTATAACCGTCAGTTGTCAGTCAATGTAAAGTTAACCCCGTCATCCTGAAAACAAAAGCCCACTGATCTGAAAATACACACTCAGGAGTCTGAGTTCAGTGACTGGCTGCCTCACTGCCTGCCAGACTCCATTAACATGTTGCTGATTTTAACCATTATATGCATCTACTCCTTCTACAAGATTATTAATGATATGTTATGACTCATAATCAGACACTTACTCATTTGGCAAAGTTTCTGTATTCATTTTTACTCTAATTAACGTGACACAGGCAAACAATAACAAGTTACAGGCTGGAATAGAAATTTCAAAAGAGGAAACCGTATCTGTAGCATTGTTGTCTGAGAAGTGAGTATTCAACTTAGCATGTTTCCTTAATCTCTGATGACATATCATGGTCATTTTATGATTTATCGCAATAAATATTTTACAGATTTCTCCTTTAAATAATGTACATGCAGTATTATGTCAGAGCCAAATTTGAACTCAGATGCTTTTGCTCTTTTTGCAGCCATTTAAGTGACCCCCTCTCCCACCCACTAACTAACACCCATGGACAGTTCATCTTCTGTGATATGAAAGCTAGAAAAAAAAGGCGAAAAATGTTTTCAGTTGCAATTTAGGTGATTAAGTACAGTGGATAATTAATTGGAATAACAAACAATTTCCTCCATGGAGGATTACTGATTAGTCGTGCTCCCAACGCTGCCATGGCCTTTTTATCCTCTCTGCTTCAATTATGTTAATGCTAACTTTCTCTCCCAGAAATTATTGTGATTAATTTTCTCTTGTTTTGAATTACAATTGCACTGGCTGCTAGCACTTTAAAGCATTCATTAATTCCCAATTAGATTGGTGGGCTCATTTGCTCCAGTATTGCTCGGTTCTGTAGCACTTTGTGTTTAATGTGCTAATTGGGCGAGATTAAAAACAACTAACCTCTTATGAGAGGAGAAAAGTTATTCAACGGTTACATTAGCATAATTTATCCCAGGATGCTTAATTAGACATTTCAACAATAACCATGACAACTGACTAACAACTGCTGTCAACAGTTGGATACTAAAGCTGAAGTTAGTTCAGGGTTTGGTAGTAATGAATGTTGGCTTTCTTTACTTCTGAGCATCTTGCAAATGTGTTGTCTGTGCTTATCTCCAATCATCCAACATGTCTAAGACAGTATGGTGTTTTTTCGATTTCTGTATTTTATGTCTCTTCAGTGCTTTGTTACAACCACTCGAGCAGCATTAACAGCTCACTACTCCATTAACCCAAGACTTGGATTGTCTCTAACTCATTTACCACCATCAGAGGATCGACGCTTCAGGCAAACATGAGTGCGGTTGGATATAAGGAAAAAAGAATGCTTTCATGTCCCGATGTGATCTCTTCAAATGGGACCTGGAACCTGGGAGCGAAATATTGTTTAGCTGTGTGTACCGCACAAGCTTTTTCATCATAAGATGAGAGATGCTGGTGTGTGTAAGCTCGGAAACTGGTCTTGAGAGGTTTGGTAAAGAACTGGGGTTGTCCAGATCAAAGGAATATAAACCTTGATCATTGCATCTATCAGAGCCCCCCTATAGGTTTCTGTAGTCTGAACTTTTTTTCAGATTAAAGAGGCCTTTCACTCATAATTCAGTCTCCCTTCTCCTTGGAAGTGAGAATAATCACCATCCAAATTTACACCAAGATTTTTAGTTAAGTGCTTATTTGGCTGACATGCTTGCCTCCTTGCATATTTCCAACCTTATCCCTTACTCAGACTTCACACTCTTGTTTTACTTTCACAGAGGGATTTCAGGAGACATGTCTTGGCCAGCAAGGTCTCCATCATCACAGCCTTTTAGAACAATAAATACAAGTATCTTCTGGTCTGGTGCCACAGAATGACTTTTTTTTTTTTTTACAAAATCTCTGTTGGAAGAATTAATTGCTTTGATGTTTTTTTAATGGTTTGGATAGGTTCAGGAACTAAAACACCTTGGTTGGATTTAGAGAAAGAGCCTGTTTGGATTATAAGTACTATGATGTTACAGTAAGGGGAACTTAGTTGTTGTGGTTTAAAATAATAATGACTCAGTTCAGCTTCAGGAACTACTGGTTACATGGTTCAAACCAACGCTGACTACTGGTTGGAAACGGGAACAAGTCCCATCGAACCACCCAACCTCCTCCATCTGTGGTAGCTGCACTTGAAGATACGTCTGCCCCCCCCCCCCTGCTCCATTCAGACAGAATTCCACCAGGCTAGGATCCAGTCAGGCCAATCACGCCTGTTTATTTAATATTGGGCAGGTTCTATAAGATGCTTGACAGGAATTTCATCAGTCCAGATTTGAGAAGTCACATGTCACACGGTTGTAGGTCTATCCAATTGCGTCTAGTCAGCAGGTCCATCCGGTGCAACACCTCAGACTTCTGAAACTCAGACCAAACTGTCAAACTAGGCATTGCTGGTCAAACATCAATCAAGATTCTGCATTGCCTATTTCTAACCTAAAATGTTTTCAGAAATGGTTTTCGGTGTATTGTTTAGCTGTAAGATGAGAAAGATTGCAACCATGCAGTTGCCATTTTGTGTCATGGTTTTGAACAAAGCTGCTGATTAAATATGGATCAAGAGTCTGTTACTTTGCCTATCTCTCGCCTAAAATATTTTCAAAAACATATTTTACCATTTAGCTGTAAGAGAAAGATAAGAGCAGACGGGCATTCTGTGCCATGTTTGGAAATCACATATTTCGTTGCTCCGGTTGGTTGTAGATCTATCCGATTGCATCCAGAGGCATTTTCATCTGCGTGTGTTAATAAAGCTACTCGGAAATCGAAAATTAATTGAAAGGCTCTAGACTAATTCACATTTATGAATCAGCCTAGCTATGCCAGTTAAGAGGGGTTTTGTCTCTTTTTGTCACCCTTTGTTTAAATGACTGATGCTGTGGGGTTTCTTGGGAAAGCAGTCTCATAATTTCTCTTAAAATGAACTTTATAGTTTATGTGTGTATTTGTCAGGGAATGTATACAATACAAACCATTAGTTGTTTTTTGAAGTTTCCATCTCTACAAAAGCCTTTATTTGTACAAATAATATGAATGTCCAATGAGTATAAACAGAGTCCATCATAGGTTGTACAAGACCAAAAAGGAACTGGATGTGGTCACATGTGTGGATAAGTGAGTATAATGACATCTGGTGTGAATAAGACCCAAGAGGGATACTATCATCTCAGTTCCCATGTTGCTTTAACCTCTTTCATGTCTCAAGTGCTTGGACACTGGCAAAATCTATTAGGACCCTTTTAGAATTTCAATGCAGTGAATATCATCCTATCTAGTGTTTTGTTCAGGTAATTCATCGAGCACTTCGAACAATACTGAAGCATCAAGATGAAAACCATTGTGCCTTGTGTACAAATGGACACTTGTTTATTTCATTGCACACTTTTCATCTATATGGAAATGAAATGATGCACTCTCAAGCCTTGTTTGCTTGTTTGTCTTGTCCAGCAGGGACAATGAAAGGAAAATAAGAATTGCCTGTGTGCTCGGAACTTTTGTAGAGGCAGCTCTCATGGCATTATTTCAGGGCAAGGGGAAAGGAGGGCTGGATGAAAGAGATGTCCAGTGTCACGGGCAGCCTAAATTCTCATTTTGGTGAATAGCACACATCTTTTTGAGAGTATGATTGGACTGTTTGTGCTCATATGTACATGCTACCGTAAAGATAAAATAATAATTTGGCCATATAACCTCCTTCAGTTGTTAAAGTATTGATTTTGCTTGTATAAATTCTCTTCATTTTACAAAGTAAGAACATTTTAAAATGGGATTTGTTTTGATTTTGTGTCTCAACATGCACCAGACCAAAGACCTGCTGAATAAGGCAGAATAATGTTTCTGACTTATGTTATATTTCTGTTTCATACTTGATTTCAGTATCAAGTAAAATAGGTCAAAATCAAAATTCACTTGGGATGAGGTGGGGCAATGACAACAATAATAGCTTGTAAAAGCAGCAAATACATCAAATAGGAAGGGGTGACTACATTTTATAGTTTAGAGTGGAGGACATTATCAATGAGTAAACAGAGAAGGGAAATTCCAAGTTGTGATTTGATTAAGAAAACACGGTATCTAGAGAGAGAACTTCTGTTTTATATCTCTTATTTGAATGAAGGTGCTTTGACAATATCCAGCAGTTGTGATGGGCACAGTGAAAGTCGTTAAAGGGATAGGAAATAGGAGTTGATGCCCCCAGCTTGGAGAAAGAAGTAACAGGATGGACGTAATGTACTACAGTGGACAGGGTCAGCAGCAAAACATATTTTAGCCACCTAAAAGAAAGAAAATTCATTTTCAGTATAAGTGTAGGCTATATTTAGAATATTTTAACTGCTTTACTTTGCCATCAGACAGCCTTTTTCAGCAGGAAACTGACATTATATTTGCCAAAGAGTGTTCTCTGTCGTTAAACCAGACTTCTTTAGCAAAAACTGTCATTTTACCTCACAGAACACAGGAGTTGCTGGTTTACCAGTCAGTTTGTCTCTGTGTGACTTTGGTGAATCCACATTTACCCTTTACAGTGCCATAGTCACAAAATAACCCAAACAACCTAACAGATCAAGGCAGCAGTGCCACAGCAACTCCTGTGCTCTGCAAGGTAAAATGACTTCATCAGTGATTTCACCAGTGGAGTTTGGTTGGTTTGGAGACAGTGATATTTGGCTTATATTTCAGTGGTTTCCTCTTGCTGCCAGACAGGAAGGTAAAGTGGTGAAAATATTGTGAATATAGCGTACACTTGAACTGATAGTGATTTTTTAGGTGGACCTTTTTAAAGTAAAATACATTTTGCTGTTGACCTTTTCCACGGCAGCATATTGCTTAGCTTCCTACACCCAGACTCTTGCTGTTTCCCTGGAGGCCTGTGGAGCGTCCTATATTGTATGTAATACACTGACTATCAATAAGTACCTCATACAACCCCACTTCAAATAATCCGAACTGTCCCTTTAATGGAGGTTGTCGCACTTCAGTCTAACAGATGAGTGACACCACTGAGGCTTTGGGAGACTGAAAGCTCAAACACTTCACCTGGATTTTCAAAATGAATGTATGCAATGGCATCCCTCTATATGTGACATATTATATGTTATTTTTAATTGCTGTTGATAGAGCAAGAGAAGCATCTTCAGACCTTTCAGCTACATCTCTTCCATTTCCTGCCTCCAACAGGGGACAAAGAGACCCTTGTCTGCTGGTCGTGCCCAGTGCCATTGGGAAGTTAAGGCGGGGAGAATTAGGAAGGGGCAGGAACAGGGCTCCCAACTACAAGGTAACAAGGGAAAACCAATCCCTCCTGGAATTATCCTGATACTGGAGACACAGGGCTCACCAGACAGTGGATCAATGGGTCTCTCTGGGGAGGAGGAGGAAGGAGGAGGGGTCCAGAGCAGGATATTGCACCAAAGAAAGTGTGCCACACTGTGTCCAAATTACCCCCAAAGTTGTGGGGGATCCTGTTACCTGTTCAGATGTTTTAGTTTGACTGTTCACTTACCTGTTTTGGCTGTATGCCCGTGCCACACCTACCCAAGATCTGGCTTTGGAACTAGTATTACAGATTACAATGACACAGAATTGTCCAACAAGCTTTGTATTGTTGAGGTCTACCACATAACGTAAAGCACCACTCAAGCTGACGCGGAAGAAGCTTCTCTGGACGTACACAGCATTCCTAAACAAAATAATTAAAAGCTGTGTTAACAGCTTCTGTTTAACTGTAAGTTTTCTCAGATTAAAGGTGAAATTGCTGTAAAGGTTCTGTGTGAAGCAATTTACGTGCATCATTTGCTTCATGCTGTCAATTTCTGAATGGATAGTAACATAACTTTAACATGAGACTTTCCCCAAGTTTCTTGGCTGCCTGTAACACACTGTGGACTAATTTCTATGTAGTTTAATATAGATAAATATCTATGGATAGATATCTTCCAACAATAAGATGTATGTGATGTTAATGCAGGCTCCCTAAGTGTCTTATTCATCTTCAGCTCCCTTACAACACCAACAGCAACACTTGTTAACAATAGCTTAGAAATGGAGTGTGATAACATCCACAAACAACTGGCACCCACCACAAAACAAGCCTAACTTAGCATCCGTCATCTATCAACATAATACCGGTTAATCACGTTCAGTCTCATCACACACAGAGAGTGAGCATGCACACAGGCATGACTAACAGGATGACAGCAGTTCACTTAACGGCCACTGGTATCAGTAATACCAAAGGTTTTCTGAAAACTCCACACAGTGCCTTTAACTGACATTTCAAAGACAAAATCACAAATAAAATCATGTGCAGGTTGAAAAAGGAACACATAAATTGTGAAGAAGTGATTAACAAGTTGAACAGACAAACATTCTTGAGTTGAGCATGAATGGAAGCTATTCTTGGTAAAACATTTTGGTTTGCACAAATAAAAGTTCCTAACTGTACTTCAGAACTCTCTATCTATTTATTGCTTATGCCTTTTATCGTGTGTGAATGGCACCAAATTGTTCATCAAAAAAACACCAACTCTTCCTCTTTGCTCATGTTCAGGCCTCCATTATGATGGTGACATTTTATAAATTGTCTGAAAAATGTGAAGTTAAAACACTGTGTTGGCCAATCAAATTTGTGCAAGCGTGCATTGTTGGTAGATTTCATTGCAACTTGAAGCAGTATTTCCTGTCTAAATTATGGAGCATCTGATCAGTCTTAAAGGCCCAGTGTGTAGGGTTTAAGGGATTTATTTTTGGAATATGACAGGAAAAAAATGTAATATTCAGAAGTATGTTTGATTAGAGTATAATTACTTGAAATAAAGAGCATTGAGTTTTTGTTACCTTAGAATGAGCCGTTTATTTGTAGATGGGATGAGACCTCTTCCACAGAGGCTGTCATATTACATTGCCACATTTCTACAGTTGTACAGACGAGACAAACCAAACACTGGCTCTACATATGGCGTTCACATTTTGCACAAGTTTTGCGCCCACTGTAGGTTCTCTTACACATTTGGAAGGGGAGCGTGAGACAAGGTGTTTGGCCTTAAGCCCTTAAGCCCTTAAATCCTACACACTGGTCATTTAACAAGTTATGTTTCCATAACACATTTAGGAAAACACTGTAGTTTATGAAAAATGTTGATTCTGCTCCTCACACTTGCTAACAAAGTTTTCTTCAACAGCTTTTCCACCACTTTCCTCTCCAGAGACTACCTGTTAACCTCCCAGTACAACCAGTTTCAATAAGACCGAGACTCTCTTGTTTTCCTTTATTCACCAGCACCCACTGCTCTTCCCCTCGCCTGTTGTCTGCCTTTATGAAAGCATTAGGTATCCTCTTTGAGCCAACACGCATTGGAAATGAAAGAGCAGAACACTCTTGGTCCTCGCCCTCCCCGTCCCCCACCACCATCCCACCCCCTACAATGCACTCTTGTCTAGTGCCATGTTTCGAGCGAATGTCATCATCCAACATCTATGAATGAGTGGAGCACGCCACGTCACATATTGATCCACTCCCTTTGTGAGGCCTTCCAAGCTTGCGATAATTAGCATCGTCCATTAGCGACTTTGCTGAGCTAACGTGCCCATTAAGAGTCAAAGCTTCTGTTCTTTTCTGTGAACATTCATTTGGCCTGGATTTTCTTCTTTAAAGAGCATAATAAGGGAATGGTAAAAATATGTTGTGGACAGATGAAAAGTGGAAAATATAAAGTGGGTGTTTAAATGCATTAAAAGGCATCTAGATTTAATTAACACCCTAGATAGCTGGCAGCTTTGTTCATGTGCTGTAAATGATCATCTTAGCAAAGGACAGAGCTATAATTTTGAGTATGTTTTTAAAAGGTGCTTTGCAGGAACATTGCAAAGGCCTTTTTCTTTTCACAGCCCAAATGCATAACTTCTCTTTACCCACTTTGATGCCAAAAGTAACCTATTAGAGTCCAATGCAATACAGCAAGTCTTTACTCATCCTCTTCTTTTTTTGTAATTTGCCTTCATGTGTTGAAGAGTATGTTTGGTCACCACAGGTTTGTTAGAAACAAGCACACAACTTTCAATAACACTTTATTTGAAGGGGCGTGCATAAGACTGCCATTACAATGTCATAACCATGTCACGACACCTGTCAACATGTCAACATGAAAGAGTCTTTATGAATATGAAGAGTCTAATGAAAAGTTGGCATTGTCATATCAAAGACAAAAATATCTTTGTCATGACAACTTGACATTTTAAAACTTAAACTGTTAAGCTTAATGCTTTAACATTACATTATACTGTCACATGTGGTTAGGTTTTAACACTGTCCGCCATGAGAGCATTGAAAGTGTGTTATGACTATTTTCCTTTTCCTTTTTTGTTTGATAATGTAAAGTTGTTATAACCAAGGCATTTTTTTCTTGGTCAATTTCAAGTTGTCATAACAAAGACATTATCAGCTTGAATAATGTTGAGGTGTCAAAGACATCTCAAACAATGTCAGTTTTACATTAAAAATGAAATAATTGACTAAATGACCCTTAATGACAACAGTCATACATATTCATGTTCATGATAAGTGTCATAGCTTTTTTTTTTACAGTGTAATTACAGTCTTATGCACACCTCTTCAAATAAAGTGTTACCAAAAGCTGTGTGCTTGTTGCTAACAAACCCCTGATGACTACACATACTCTTCACTGGGCTATGACAGGCTATGTTAATGGCAAGTTGTCATAATAAAGACATCTCAACCTCAACTTTGCATTAAAAATGACATAGGTGACTGAATGACACTCAATGACAACAGTGATAACCATTCATAAAAACTCCTCCATGTTCATTACAGGTGTCATGGTGTTATGACATTGTAATGACAATCTTATCCATGCTTCTTCAAATAAAGTGTCATAAAGATGTCATTACATGCTATAAGGCCAGTTGTGAGGTTAAAACATAAACAGTTTCTTTAAGTTGGATAATGTCAAGTTGTCATGACAAAGACACTGACAAGTTATCTCAGTTAATGTCAAGTAAACAATAGAAGCTACAAAGACATCATTGATTTGATTTATGTTAAGTTGTCACAACAAAGACAATCTTAAACAATGTCAACTTTGCATTACCTGTTATGACACCTTATGACATTTTGACATTTCTGTCTTTGTTAAAGTCAAGTCGTCATATCAAAGACATCTCAAATGTCAACTTGGCATTAAAAATGACATAGGTGACCGAATGACACTTAATGACACAATTGTAGTAAACATTAATAAGGACTCCTTCATGTTCATAACAGGTGTTGTGACATGGTTATGATGGTGTAGTGACGTATGTGTCTTATGCACACCCTTTCAAATAAAGTGTTACGCGACTTTCTAACTCAAGGTGAAGATATTAATTTCATGGAAGTGCACAACAACAAACAGAGCATTAGAGAGCAACGTTTGCTGCGGCCACTGCAGTCCTCTGGCAGGAATAAGGTGTTTAGAGATCCAGCTATGCAGAACATGAAAAACTAGCTTCAAACAGAATATGTTGACACTTCATGGAATTGTTCCTTCGCTGGTCCAGACCAGTATTGATTGCAACACAAGAGGTTCACATCTACCTGTTTACTTTCTCTGTTTACTGTTTGCATTCCTCTGGCAGGCAAAGATATTATTTCTCCGTTGAGGACCCTAGAAAAGCGGCCACCCTGCGCTCAGTGTTCGACCCCAGCACCCGCTGTAGCACTACTGATATAATGAGAGACCGTGGAGAGAAACTAGCGGTGCCAGTAGAGGCTCTTGGTGAGGCATCCAAACAACGGCTTCCACTCTCGCCCCTGTGGATGCCGTTTTGGGATGCATGTGTGTCACGTTGACCTTTGCTGACCATCAGATGGCTAAGAGGGGAAATGAGCGCAGGGTATGAGAAGGAGGGAGGCACCAAAGTAAAGTGCTCACCCTGAGCCATTATGATTAACCATCAGCAGTTTTTGTGTAATCATCGGCAATGTGCACACAGCAGAATCCCGTATGGAAAGAGCTGCGGAGAAAAATCAATCACATTATATTACTGTGGACATGCTTTATTGACCTCTGTTGGTGTTCACACATTTCATACTTGATTTGTATCTACTGGCGGGCGTTTAGAACAATGTGGGCAATTTGGGCAATGAGGAAAAACAGGGCAGCATTTTCAAGCCTGAAGCCCATGCTTATGGATTGAGTGCTACTTTACGAAAAAGAGCAACCTATTTAGATGCACTTCCTGCATACATTTTATGAAATACCCAGAAGCGTTGGATGGAGCTGTGCCCTCATTCAGGCCCATCACAGAATATTTGTAGCTTGGACTGACTTGCTGTACATATATATGGCTGCATAGGAGCCAGACTCACCGTGCAATGTCTGAAATCTGCTGTAGCGCCGGCAGACAACAGTAAATAAGAGTTGGATGTCTCATTATCTGAACACCAAGCCGTGACAGCTGCATTCATCCAAAATGCATTGTATTTAAAGGTTAAGAGTAGTTATGAGAAAAGTAATGTATTATTAAAATACCTTTCGGAGTGAAGTACCTTCAGATATATTTTCCTTGGTAATGAAAGCAGGATTCGGTGGAAATGTAGTAATTTGGAGGCCCATTTCTTCAAGCCTTTATTCCCCCTCTCCCTCTTCAACGATTTATCTGGGGAGAGTGAAGAGCTCACAGCTAGGGAACAGACAGTAAACATTTTGTTATAGTCAGAACCATCTCTTATTACTGGTTTTTCATTAAAAAAGAAAGCCTTTCGAAGCATTCAAAGCATTTCGGCGGATGAAGATGCTTCACAATTTTCTCCCTCTCACCCTCTTTCTCTCCTCACTATACCTGAATCCTTTCTCTTTTTGATGCTGTTAAGGGAGTAATTGAGTGCAGAAAATGGCTTGGCTTATTTGGACTGAGCCTGATCCAGAAATGATTAAAGCTAAAGGGTTTTTGAGGTATTCAAAGAGAGAGAACGACAGAAAAGAATATGGTTAATGCTTTTTTCTTTTTCCATTTTGTGAGGCGAGAAGGAGACGGGAGGGGTGGTCAGGCTGAGCAGCCAGACAGGTTGGTGTTTGAGGGGACGCCGGGCGAGAAGGGGGGTGTGGGTGCACAGAATAGCCCCTACTCATACCCCTATTAAAAGCATCAGGATTGTCAGAGACGGTAAAAAAAGACAGGAAATCACTGTAAGAAATGAAGCTTCTTTTACCAATTACTGAATACCGAGTGCACACCTTGGAGCTCTTTGTCCTCTGTAGCACCAGTTCCCTGTCTCTCTACGCCTTTCTCTCCCTTCTTCTTTCTTTTTTCCTTTCTTCCCGTGTCTCTTTCTCTCCCTCCCTTGCTGGCTTACAGCCTTTGAGTCAGATGCATTAGCACCAAGGCCCGGAGAAGAGGCAGCGTTTTCAAAGCCCAGTTGGACTCACTTCTAGCCTGTCGTTGTGGCTCCTTTTCAGGCTTTTATTCGCAGACAGTAGGGGCAGGTCTGAAAGAGACGCCCTCAACCTCTCCACTCAAACATTTATCTCTCCCTTTTTCCCTCGCTACAGCAGAGATGATTAGCGAAGGGAGCCATTTACTGATCCGCGGCGCCTTTTCCGTGCAGCGTGTTAAAAAATAAAAAGGGAGCACATTCAGCTTGTCTGATTAACACACACCTACACAGTAGTGCACATTCATGCTCTCAAACAAACATGTAGCATACATGAGCACAGTCAAATAGACACAAATCTGTATAAATCAAATTGTGCAGCAGCTCTATCTTGTTGGAATGGGTGACAGCAGGATTTTTTTAAAAATAAAGTCTCTTTTGTCTTATCAATAATTGATGTGAGTGTGAGCCTTTAGTGGAAGATCTGTCAGGTCATTGAGTTTGGATAGATGGGTTTAAATTGACTTGATATGGAGTTTACACATTACAGGAAATACAGCCTCTGTGTAGCATTACCATTCCTGTTAGCTATCAATGAGATCAGCAATGATGCTGTTAACAGTGTCGCTTACAGTGCTAGCTAATGTTAGCAATGATTCTGCTAACAGTCTTAGCTAATGTCAGCAATAATGCTGTTAACAGCAAACATCTATAAGTTAAATGCCAGCTAGTCCTCATATCCTCATTATATGAATATATTTTTAAAAAACCTTCATCCTTAATCCTAGACACAAATCTGTGTCATTCAAATTGCGGTGCTGCTCTCTTTGGCTGTTATGCGTGATGTCAGTATTAAAATAAAGTCTCTTTTATCTTATCAATTAATTATATGAGCGTGAGCCATTAGTGGAGGATGTGTCAGGTCATTGAGTCTGGATAAATGAGTTGAGATTGACATGATATGGACTTACAGGAAATACAGCTTCTGTGTAGCATTACTCTTCCTGTTAGCTAGCAATGATGTAAGCAATAATGCTGTGAACAGTGTTGGCCAAAGTAAGCAATGATGATAATAGTGTTAGATAACATTAAAAGTGATGCTGTTGACAGTGTTAGCTAACATTAGCAATGATACTGTTAGCAGTGGTAGCTAATGTTAGCAATGATGTTGTTAATAGTGGTAGCTAATGTTAGCAATAATGTTAATAGTGTTAGTGACCATCGGTTGTGCATTACTTTTCAATATTAACGGGGGCAGAATTGAGAAGAAGAAGATGAAGAGCATGGGCAGATACAACGAAAACATTCAGGACATTGGTAAAAGCAATTAAAAAAACACTGAGCATGTGTCTTATCAATCTTGCTTTCTCTTGTTGTTATGTGTGACAGCAGTATTTTTTAAAAATAAAGTCTCTTTTATCCTATCAATAATTGATATGAGTGTGAGCCTTTAGTGGAGGATCTGTCAGGTCATTGAGTTTGGATAGATGGGCTCTGTCGTGCCCTCTTACCCCAGCCATGACTCTTGGGACCTATAAACACCTCGCAGACTGGCTCTCCATCCCACCTATTGACCAAGTCAGTTAATTACTTCCCAGTTAAAACAATACCAGATAGCTAATGTAGTCAGTAGAGACAATTTAATGCCTGTGGTCGTGCGGCTTTGTAGCCTGTTCATGTGTGTAACAGCGCAGCAGCACTCTGATATGAGTCCATGGGAGCCATCTTAATGTGGTTTCACATTATGGGTTTTGTGAGGATTGTTGCTGTGGATGCGGTTATGGTGATAGCCACTGGTAATGGTGTCGTTAAAGAAGATATAGCTGCCAAATTAGAGGTTCACAGAGCATATTTGCCAGGGCAATAGCTGCCTTCAGGATCCATAACGTTGTTAGTGAGTTTTCATAGACCAAGCTGACGGATGCTGTCGGCTTGTTCGGGGTTTGCTCTTATCAAGACACATGAGGATATTATTATGTAAGATTACTCATTTTCAAGAGATTTAACTCGGGGTCTGGTCCCTCGCAGCCGCTCCCCCAACACTCCAACCCCACCCCTGTTCCACAGCAATCCCTTTACATCGTCCTCACCTCATCTGTCATCCCCACTCGCAGACAGCAGGGGACACTTTTCAAATCACCCACTGTTTTGCCACGAGCGCTTTTGTGATGCTAATAAGATTTTCATTTATTTGGAAATGTATGACTTCATTTTAGCTCCCTGCATGAGTACAGGTATTTTTAATGGTTTTAGATCTTTGGCTTGGTGTTAATGTCAACCATCAGGAAGTTGCCAGAGTTGACAGCAAGGGTGTGTGTGTGTGTGTGTGTGTGTGTGTGTGTGTGTGTGTGTGTGTGTGTGTGTGTGTGTGGCATGAGGCATCGCTGCTCTCTGGCAGCCATTTGCAAGGTTAATGTTGTAGAAAACAACATCCATCTCTGCGCTCCCCCCTCTCAAAACAGTTTCATTAGTCCTAGCGCTCTGACCCCTCTTCTTATAGTGTTGTCAAATGTGACATGCATCATATTATCGGCGAGTGATGCAATCAATAAAGTTTTTAAGTCCGTGCTGCTGCCAAGTTACCCAGCTTGGTGCATATTTTAAAACACAGGGTCAAATTGGCATTGTATAAGCCGCCTGGCCGTCTCCCATTCATCCCCAGTTGGCTAATAAATAAGACAGGCTGAAGGCGCTGACTATCAATAATAATAACAGAGTGAGTTTAGTTTGGGACCCTATGATGAATGAAGCCGGGGTGCTTTTGTACAGCTTTGTTTGGCGCTGACACATTGGTGTTCTGAGCAAGTGAGTCTCAGACAAACACTTTGATTCAGGGGATTACATTAGTTAAACAAATATACGACTGAATCCCAGCCTCTTACTCCATCTGTACTGTTCAGTTTGTTTTTGATATTAAATCTTGTTGAAGAGAGCTGATGTACAGTCACACAGTCATATTCACTCACCTTTTGTATAAGGAAATCTTCTTAGTTTCTCATAACAGCTAGAAAAAGTTATTTTGATAATGAGATAATAACATAATATGACATAACTGCTATTGAGGATGGTAGATTGTATTGTTTGGTGTATTTACTCTAAGAAACTTTTTAAAATATATGGGGCTGTACAGTAGAAAGAGGTAATATCATTTTTATCTGATCTGCTGAAGCGAAGAAAAGGCTGCAAACTCCTAGTCCTGGATCAAAGTTCAGCATCAATGGGTTTTCTGCGCTGATGATTATTCAAATAGGGTCAGCTGTAATCAGGAAATCCCATGGTTAACTATAGAAATAATATCATATCACAACAAATCATGACATCTTGTACAAATTCAAGGCTGTGTCAACAATGAAACACTCATTCACTGAGAAATTTGGAGCAACCTTTTATTTTCTTATCCATAATAACAAAGGCTAAACATCGGGGGTGTCACAATTTCAAGATTTAACAAAACAATCAATGTAAATGAGCTTTCAATTTAATTGAAATCAAAGGCAGAATTGGCAAGCTCCCAGTATTTTTTTTCTCTACCCCAGCCTACGTCATTTGAAGACAAAACAACACTTCAAAGATGACACAGTGAAGTTTACCAGCTGTTTAATGAAGAATTAGAAAATGTGAGTGGTAGAAGGCATAAAAATACTGATCTTAAATCAAGACTCAATAGTCTGACAGTGGCATAGCCATCAGTGCTAAAAAAAAATCTCTAAAAATTTATTCAAATCAAGACCTTAAAAATCGAAAACCGTGACACCCCTAGTAAACATTCATCTTTTGAGGCAATATGATGTGCCTCCCATCGCAATTTATTCTTTGCTCAGTAAAACCTATTAATAGAAATACGAGAAACCCAACTAATACAGATTAAAGAACCCACAACCACGCACAGACATTGACTGGATATTTTTCTCATTACAACGCAAACTTACAAAATACCAATAAGGTTATTGTTTCATTATGCAAGAAAACAAATCTTGTTAGACAAAACAAGCGTCTTGTTAAAAGAAAAATATATATTATAGTGCCAATGACCTGCCATGAATTCAAGTATACCAAGTACCTCTGTGTGTTTTATATTTATTTTATTTAAGAAGGTTCAATGCACATTCATTAACATGAGCTCTTGAGTTCATCTTGTGAATGTGCCAGATTTAGCTGTACAGATTAATTTTCATCTGCATTGAATGAATGAATAAATAAACAAATGAAACAATGAAGATTTTAGAAAATGTATAAATATGCACAAAGATGTGCATAAACATACTGTAACTAGGGCTTTTATTATAAGATCCATCTCTTAAAAATACTAAACTGAGAGCTGATGGGCTTCAGTACACTGCCAGCTGGTCTTTGTTATTTCCAGCACTGATGCTGTCAAAATATTGATGCTGCTGTTTGTGTCAAATGTATTTTTGAAATGGACAAAACAATGTAGTGAAGGTCTCATGTTCAAACAAAGTTAGAGTCTGACACATTTATAAAATGACCTGTGGGTAATCAGTAAGTAAAATATGCTTAAGCCTGAGCCAACAGAAATGGACAAAAAAGCACTGATAAATTGCTGTGCTCATTGTGAATTCCATACTCAATTGTGGCATTTTCCAGGGTAAATGGAATTGTACATTAAAGTCTGAATATGCCTGACTTTGGGGGAGTGATACATTTTATTTTCCCTCTTTCTCCCACAGATGTGGCCCGTGGAAGCCACAGTATTGCGGTGCTTTCAGGGAAAAGGCCATCTTTAGGACCTCTTGATCAATCTGTGACCTTTAAGTACATAGCCATCTCGTAAATAGGAGGGTGCGCTTACAGAGACTTCAAAAGCAAGGGGACCCGATAATTTCAAAATGGAGCGGTGTGGAGTGGCGCTGGTGGGGAGTCCATAAAAGCCTGCCTTGTTCTCTACACACCTCCTCTTTGCTCCACAACAGCCAGTTAGGGTAATAGCTCAAGGGAGAAAGGGGAAGAGAGGGAGAGGAGGAGGAGGAGGGACGGATGGATGGATGGAGAGAAAAACAGGTAATTACTGGTAATCATTGGTCGAGGAAGAGCTGATGATCACTACAGTATAACAGATTGTACTGTTCCCTGTTGAAAAACACTGAGGAGACCGGATGTGGCGCTGTCGGCAGGTAACGACTGGGAAATTAGTCGGTAACCTTAAACCCCCCTCGCAATCATAGAGAAACTCTCTTTCCCTCTTTCTCTCCTTTTCTCCCGTTCTCTCTCATTGAGAGGAGTTATATAAATCTCAATGTTCCACTCAATAAGTACTGTATAAGTAGGGACTATGGGTCCTTTATTATATTACAATCTTTTTTATTTAGATTGGACATCAAGTAGAGGCAAGTAGCTGTGGTTCAACAAGGAGACAGGGTGATACAAACAGAAATATTAACATGAGAGACAGAAGCACTTGGAGTTGCACCTCAGTCTTGATTTAAAGCTGAAATTATTCATGAAATACTTCAGACAAAAATGTCTGTTTAGTTAAGACAATTCAGTTTGGCTTTGATTTAAACTAAAGCACCAAGTCAAATTCAAACTGTGTCCACTAGGCAATAAAAGCCCTGCAGCAAATTTAACATTTTTTTATCCATACGCTCCAATGAGATTCCCCTGGTAATTCCCCTGCAAATAGCTCCAGTTTTTCTGAGCCAGACTGTCCGGCAACATTATCAATTTTCTGCTAAAACCATGTACGTTAAACACAGACATACAACATTAATTAAATGAAAGTGCCCCTAACCATTTGGTAGAACGCGCCTCAACCTTTTCCAGAAATTACTGTGCATTGATTGCAGCCACTATTACTTTTTTTTAACCCAAACAGCAAATTTTAGTCCCTTACAATAATAGATGGGGGAATTGTGATGTAGCGTAGATCGGCCAAGCAGCAGACATATTTGAGAAAGAGTGTGACCTTTGTTTGGTCACACAAAGGAGTGAAAAATAAAGTTTGTATCCTGATCATTTCCACTTGGTCAGAAAAAAAGCCTGTTTTTCTGCAGCAGTTAGGTTTCAAATCTCAAACAACTTATGCAATTAAAATCATCAATGCAGCTGTGTGGTGGCACAGAGTATCACTTCTGTCTCAATGATTTCTTACACCGCCTCTCATGTTCACAGCGATGAGCTAACAGAAGTGTAGACTTTAGCAGAGCCAGTGTCACAGGAAGACTTATTGATTTTGAGCAGTGTCTTCCTTGGGCTCCGTGTGACTAGACAATGGCCTCATCACGGTGGGAGTCTTTAGCGGATCAATTGGGAGCACTTGCGCCACTTGTACCTGTTTGTAACTGATAAGACAACACTTCAGAGAACTGATAATGATTAGCTGAGGATAAACACAGCCAATCAACATACTGCATGTGGAAGAAAAAAGAAGAAAAATATTAAAGAAGATTGGAACATTGATTGTCCACAGTTTTTTAATACAAAATAAGCACTATTTGCAGCACTATTTGGTCACACTTTATTTCACAGTGCCATTATAAGACACAACAAGCCATACTTTGTATCAAATTAGATGAAAATTACATATAATATATTCTTTATGAGACACAATTAAACCCTTTATTATAGTTATATTAGACTTTATTAGAGCTAATTAGGGACACATCATAACAGACCTGTACTGTACACCAAAGTGAAATCACATATCTGCTACTCCCCGTCTTCTCCTCGTCTCAAGTAGCAAATGTGTGATTTCACTTTAGTTTACAGTACAGTTCTGTTGTAATGTGTCCCTAATTGTGCTCTAATAAACTCTCATAAGGGTCTAATAAAGGGTCTAATACTGTCTAATAAAGAACATGCTATTTCCAATTTTTGTCTAATTTGATACAGAATACTGTGTGTTACATCTTATTAGTGTAATATAAAATAAAGTACCATTCACTATTTTATTTCACTCACCTGTACTGAATCTTGCTTTGATCCAATTACACATATATTTGATTGCAGGCAAAGAATCACAATCACCAACAAGAACCTAAATCCTGGAGCTGGAAACTGCACTGCGATGTTTGCTGGAGCTGCATGAGCTCTACTAAGTGGCCATGTTGTTGTGTCACTTAAGACTCATGAGATCATTGCAGTTTCATCCACAGCCCATAATGGTGACACGGTGAGCCCACATCCTGATCCTGCCCCACATGAAAAGGGACTCATGAGATCATTCAGTCTTGACCTAGATGCTAAAGAACATACCGGAGATGACCCTGCCCGTCACAAAAGTTATATCTAAAATGGAGGCAGAGGACGTTTGAATGAGGGCAAAATTAAAAAAAAAAGATATGTTTGTGAAAAACGGGGCCATAAAATATGAGTGGAGTCAACCAGGGAGTGATATTTGAGGGCAGATGCTTCTTGTGTTGACATGTGACAGCGCTAACTGTTGTCATGGGAAGCCTGTCACTTAAAACAGGTCAGATCAAAATGTGCCGCTGGGACTTATGCCTTCCGTCAGCGCTGCCAAACAATACCGCAGCCAGTGGAGGCGTAATTCTCACTCTCAGTTTGTTTTCAAAATTACAGTATCACTAGCACATTACCCACACCCATGCGGTATCCTGTTTTTTTGAAGTCCGCCTTTGCCAATGCATCGTTTTTGTCACAACCATTCAAAAGGAATTACCAATAACACTGCTAATAATAAAAGGCTTGTAACGGATACACAGAGGGTTTGTCATCTCACTACAGTCTAATCTGGCCTGCAGGTACTCCGGCAGTGGAGGACAGGTAACGTGAGACTCAAAGATTCGCTGCATTAGTTCTGCTTAGCTAACCGTGAATGCTAATTGCAGGAAGAACAAACTGCTACTCTCCCCTCCTTTTCCTCTCTCCTCCCCCCTTGGCCAACAGTACAGCCTGCAGAGAAGCACAGAGAGTGTCATACAACTTCACTTTAAACAGGAACAAAGAACGTTGTTCTGCGAGCGAGATTCAATACGTAGAGAGAAAACACAGTTGAACATACAGCTGTTCATTTCCTCTTAGTCATCATGTTGTCCTGTCGTGGGCTCAATGAAAGTGTGCAGGGTGACGGTTCACTCAACAATCTAATTGCACATTAACTGTGACCCAAATCAGCTTAGGCATCAGTTTTTAACATTACCATGTCACATTAAAGCTATAATAAGAAACATTTATGCATTAAAATGTCTAAAAAGACTAGATCTATGTTATATATTTTGACTTGTGTGCTTACAGTATTCCAAATGTTTCCAACAAACAAAACAGACAAATAAAGGATTTATTCTAGCTGCTAGTTGCTATAACTTCCAAGAAAACTTGATTTGTCAGAGATGTTAGAGAGTGAGGAAGGCAGTCAGAATGTGACCAAATATAACATGAACAAAACTTTAATACATTCTCTGTACCTATCCTTAAATATGATTTCTGCTCAAGTCATGTCAGATAGATTTCAGGGCTGGGTGATATGAACAAAATCAAAAATCATAATATTTTTGGTATTTATCAATATTGCAACAGTAGTGTAGGAATGACTATTGGTGCTTTCACAAAAAAAAATTACACAATGAGATTTTTAATAAGTAATCATCACTAATGTGAATATGATGACTAGTAGAGACAAATAATTATTCAGAAAATTCTATCATTTTACTGTAATGCAGCTTTTACAACCAGGAAAAGACAACACTTATGTCATATCACCATATCCAAAATCTGAGACGATATCTAGGCTCATGTCACAATATTGATAAAACGCTGACATACTGCCCAGACCTAATAGATTGTTATCTGCAATTGTGCTTGTTTAGAAATGAAGATGACAATTCCCATGATCCCACACTATTACACGATGTCATCAAACTAGGTCTTTTGCTATTGTTTTAATGTGAGTGAGACTGCTACTGGCTTATATATTGTGTGTTTAAACGCTGTATGTTTACTGGTCTCCTTCTAAGGGGCAGCCTTTGAAAACAATTTTCCCCCAAGTTGTAAGGAACAGAATATCTAAATATTTAGGATTTAAGGTACAATTGGACCAAATATCTGCTGATCACTTCACACTAAAACAATTGTTATTGTGTAGATGAGACTGTGAGAAACACAAATAAAAATTATGTTAGCCACAACATCAAAACCATCCTCAACGCTGGTACTATGAAACCCTGTCTCCTAGAAATTATGTTTGCATATTACTAAATTGTCTTCATCAAACATAATTACTGCCTGGATCATGGTCGCAGACAATATTTCTTTTAAACAGTACCTTGATATAACATGCCGGATGCGCAAGGAGGTGGTTCGCATGGATGACGGGATTACAAAGTGCAGGACCTTAACACCACCGTCCAGGGTTCAGCGTCTAGACTCCTGAAACAAAAGTGCTTCAGATAAGGTTAGAGAAAGATTGTTATTTCAATTAAATATTAATCTAATGTCTCAAGTCACTGCTGACTTTTGAATAATGTGACTGGATAGAGCATTGCAAGACTGCTTATTTACGTGCTAAGTGCGTTTGTTAACATTTCCTCATGATGTTAATTTAAACCCTTTTTCAGTGGCCTTTGCAAATTTACCATATAAAAAACTAATTTATGGGAGACAATGCTGTACTGTGTGGCCAACTATAATGAAAACACTTCTTTAACCAGGGTCACAACCAAAGTATTACTGTATGAACAAAGAAATCTGAGTGTAAAGTTATATGTGCCACAAAAGTTCCTAGGAGATTGCTAAAATCTCAATTAAAAGAGTGTGCTCTTTTCAGAAGAACTCAACCGTGACACACCTTTGTGAGAAAACAAGACAATGAAAGAAAGAGGGCAAAGAATGGAAGAGTTAAATCCAGTACTAATACTGATACTGATACTAATCTGTGGGCAAGGTCAAAGACCCGGTTACACACCAGAGGCTATAAAGGCTCAGAGGTGCTGGTCAGCCTTAGCCGCCAAAGCTGTGATCACTCTCTGAGGGTCTGACCTGGGCAAATGAGAGGCCACTGAACCCTAGTGGCAACCACTATCTCCTATCAGTCTTCTATCCAGACATCTATAGGCTGCCTGCAGGCCCTCAGGCCACAGCTATCATATAGCCACTGTACCGAGCTCTCCTGTCTTTACCTTGCAGTGGAGATTTATTGTAATTAGAAGATTCCTTTACAAAAGCTTGGGATCAGCGTTTCTTCAAGGATCTCTGTGCGGTCCCATGGGGGACACCCTTTGATCCCGACCTTCGAACCCTAAGGGTTAAGCCTTCCCTTTGCAAATGAGTTTGACATGATGGACCACTTCCTAATTGGCCAATTGCTCAGTGCCTCATTTCTGGGTCCTGCTGGTTTAACAAGTGTATGTTTTCCTTCCCACTCTCCAGTGTCTTAGCACATAAGTACTGATGGCTTTGAAGTGAGTCTCTTCGCCCACAGTATAGATTCATATACTTTTCTTAATAAGTCTACAAGGCCATCATGCATGGAAAAGGTTTGTAGAACAGAGATTTTACAAATTGTTAGTAAGACAAGAGAAAAAATGT
>JAJHUR010136329.1:27699-67854 GCA_027495735.1 Lutjanus campechanus | reverse complement strand
GCACACCCTCCAGTCCCCCTTCTTAAAAAGAGGGACCACCACCCCGGTCTGCCAGTCCAGAGGCACTGTCCCCAACTGCCACGCGATGTTGCAGAGGCGTGTCAACCAAGACAGCCCTACAACATCCAGAGACTTGAGGTACTCAGGGCAGATCTCATCCACCCCCGGTGCCTTGCCACCGAGGAGCTTCCGAACTACCTCGGTGACTTCAGCCTGAGTGATGGATGAATCAACCACTGGGTCCCCAGCCTCTGCCTCCTCCATGGAAGGCGTATCAGTGGGATTGAGGAGATCCTCGAAGTATTCCTTCCACCGCCCGACAATATCCCCAGTCGAAGTCAACAGCACCCCGCTTCCACTGTAAACAGTATTAGCAGGGTACTGCTTCCCCCTCCTGAGGCGCCGCACGGTTTGCCAGAATTTCTTCAAGGCCGACCGGTAATCCTCCTCCATGAGAAATTATCACAATCTGAATCTGGAATCTAATTGTTACAACTAAACTGAAACTGAGTAAAGTGTAGACATGTTTTAATTTAGGAAAAGAGAGGATATGTTTTAAGGAGAGGATAGGGAGTAATTGTTGAGGTGGAATCTTCGAAATTGAGAGTATTCTATCACAGGTGGTCACAAACCACAGGTGATTTTAATCAAATAGCAGATGACTGTCATTAAATGACAACTGTGGCCAATTGCATTGTGCCACACTGTATGTCAAAACATGCCATGAGAAAACTATGAATATGTAGTTTGTAATTTAAATGACCCAAAGCAACTAACCACTAAAAAGTTATAGAGATTTTAATGTAGTTGACAGAGTTATTATAGTTTTGCATCAGTATTGTATTAGTTTTTATTTTATTTAATTTTAGATTTTTGTTTTCAATTCAGTTCAGTATCTTTTCAGAATGGTATTGCTCACTTCAGTTTAGTTTTTATTGTTTAAAATTATTAGTTTTAGTTTAGTTTTTTTATTTGTTTGTTTCAGTATTAGTATTAGTATTAGTTTCTTTGTTATTTATAATGGGGTGGCAGTGGGGGTGTAAGAAGTTCAGAATAAGTATTACAATACAAACAGTACACTTGGTGAACACATGTCTCCTCACGTTTGTTGTGTTAACAAATTATGCCAAACTGACAAAGCTTGTAACTAGAAAAAAAGGACATTTCATTGTATACTTTTATTTTAGTTTAGTTTGTTGTTTTACAATATTGCTTCAGTTAGTTTCCCCCCTAAAGTCTATTTTTCGTTTTTATCTATCTATCTATCTATCTATCTATCTATCTATCTATCTATCTATCTATCTAATTTTTTCACACCTAGTTTTAGTTTTTAGTTCACTTTTAGTTAAGTAAAATAACAATGGTAGTTAAACCACCGCCCAACTCCTGCAAATTGCTGTTAAACTCGTCACTGAACTACATGTTGTTTATTACACCTCAACACTGGGTATTATTGGACTTTTTGAAACATTTTTCCAGATCTGGTGGTGTCAGTAATGCGCTTTCTATGTCACGTTTTCAATCTTTTTTTCACACAAGCGAAGAAGAAAAGCGGAAGTGTCTTATTTCCTACTCCTGGCGATCACTGAGCTAAAGCTACGTTGGTGTCATCGTCTTATCGATCTGGGGTTTGACAACAGAAACAACAGCTGTATTTCGTGTCCAGCCACGGATACCTATTTTCACTGGGGTCTCTGGAGAGGTATGTCTGTACCACACGCTGTCGGGTTGGTAAACTTGAAAGATGTGAGGCTCAGCTCTCGTTAGTAGCAGAACTGTTCGTGCTAATGCTAGGCTAGTTAAACACTGCTGTGGCAATGGCTGTGGCCTACGTGAGCTAACGTTAGCCGCTTGTGGCTAATACAGTACACACAGACAGGACTTCCCACCAGCTATACCTGTTAGCTTTGTTTCGAGTCAAGTCAGCTTGCCTGAGCGGACAGTATTGATACGCTGTGATTAATAAAAAGTCGTATGTGATGTCGATATGTTATTTGGAGTTGGTCAGCACTGTTTGTTTACAGTCGGCAGTTGGGTAACTGTCCAATATCGAGCTAACATATCGACCAGTCAGTTAGCCAGAGATTTAGCATTAGCTAACGTAGCTTTCAAAGTAGCGGATTAGCCTCAGCCAAGCGTTAACGCCAAGTATCCTGTTATTTATTAGCAAGTGACACTGACATCATGTCAACACTAACGTTATTACATTTCACACAAAGTTCATTAGCGTGTCACTGTCAGATGTGAGCCACATGACAGTAGGTCAGTCGGCAGGAGTACAGCTGTCTGATACTGAAGTTATCTTGAGTTCAATGGGCTGAGGTGAAAAGATAGAGAAAAGTACATTTCATGTCAGGTTGAGTAACTCAGCTCATGTATGTAGCAAAGTACAGTCTTATGTTAGTACTTTAGGCCTTTCCATTTTAAGACCTAATATTTTAACGTAACTATGTTTAAATTGAAATAATCTCCCTTTTTAATTGACAATGCATTGAAAGAGATTATCTGTCAAATCAGATATACAATGATAGCGTGATATAGCTGTGATAGGTCAATATTCGTTGACGATTTATCAGCCTTGATACCAGTGCCTCTAAAACATACTGTATGCTCTTAGATGATTGTTGTTTCTTTTGGTTCTCATTTTGTCTTCCTCCCTCAATGCCCCCCACTCACTGTCCCACTGTCAATTATATGTAATTGCACTATTTGTACGCTTTTGTTATGGTTACAGACTGTCTCCACCTTCCTACATTTGTTTTGTAAATGCTATTCATTTACCAAAATTTTCCCCCAAATTATCTTTAAATATTGCAATAATGATGTAATTGTGAATTATTTTGCCAGTGATAATTATGTAGTGAAAATCTGATATTGTTATGCCTGATTTTACATCTAGCTGAAACAATTATCTGAATAGCAGATGTGTCAATTAAAAAGATAAAAATCAATCAGTGGCTTTTCGAAGGGGGGCATTTGCTACCTTATTGAATGTGAGTGATATATGATCTTGCTGCTTGTCAATGTTTTGTGTCATTGTAAATTGACTCTTGACTTCAGTTGCTGCTTCTCAATTAAAGTTTCTCATGGCCAAAACAATACTGTAACAATAGGTTGTACACGGTCATGGCCGGCACTTCTATCAACGTTGAATATCACCATATCTGTTTAATTGTAGAATAAATTATTTCTCAAACAAAGATAATTTAGTCATACTGTGTGCTGAATGTATTCTATGCATTTTGAAGTTTCACCTAATCTAACTGACAGCTGAGACAAAGCAGTGTTCATACAGTCAGTACTTATACACACAGTATCTCTCTCTCACACACGCATGCACGCACACACACACACACACTCAATATCATAAACACATTTGTCAAATGCAGACCAGTAATAAACTTGCAAAAACCTGAATTGCTAGAAAGTTAAACAGATCCAGAATTGAAATGTCTGCAATAAATGAAGGCAACACTTAATGCCACTGTGTATCAGTAACACATTTCAAGAGAGCAAATCGAGATAAATTTCAGGTTGTCCCTTCTGCATGTCCTCTAAATCCTCAGATGAACAACAACGGGAATAAGAGAGCTCCAACCACAGCCACTCAGCGACTTAAGCAGGATTACCTCAGGATAAAGAAAGACCCTGTGCCTTACATCTGTGCAGAACCTCTCCCCTCCAACATCCTAGAATGGTAAGGTTTCCATCCTGGCAAAGCCTGCAAATCATCACCAAGGAAATATGATATATTTCAGTGCTCTATCCATTAGTCATCGATTCGTTATGATTTGTTGTCAAAGTCCCCCTGAGCCTTTTGTTTTAAGAATATCCTGTATAATAATAATAATAATAATAATAATCTCCAAATATTTTAAATGTAGTATGTTTTCAGCAGTGTAAAATCACCTGAATAGCCACCTCATCTAAATAGTTGTGTTTTTGCTTCTTGCTGCTTGTTTCTTACACAAAATCCTACAACCACTAAATTCTACAACTGCTAACTTATATATTTAGTTCTTGGTAAAATACTGGATATTTGAACCATTTGACTCCTTTTTAAAAAAAGTTGCTTTACACAAGTTACCTCAGGTTTTGGTTTTATCTATCCAGGTTTTAAGATATCTGTCTATATCTGAGACTGAGCTGCCCACAGCTTTGAACTGTTACATGTCTACAGATTTAGCTTTGTCAGAACACACTGCCAACTATTTCTTTGGCAGAATGTTATTCAAAGGAAGGCTGTAGCCTTCATTACTCTAAACACGAAATAAAATTTCCTTACCTCCATTGTAGTGGAGTTTAGACGGATTTTCTCTTCCAGGGAAACTTGATATGCTCCACGCGAACCAATTAAAGATGTTACATCACTACTGTCATTCATTGTTTGACAGGAATTATAACCAGGAAGGAAACCAGGAAGAGAGCCAAACAGCAGTTATTTTCCATATTTATTCACATGTACCTTCATTATACAGATACCCTCTTAACCTATGACTTCACTAATTAAAAATGCAAGTGTTTATTGTCATGTACCATCAAGGTATATTTCTAACAGATGACAAACACTCCCAAGTCACATGTGACACACTGTTTTAATATTTAAACAAATAGATAAATAGACTGAATAGATATATCACCTCAGGTGTCATATTCTTAATCTATATTACACCTTGTTATCAGTTGTATTTTGATTCAATCATTTATCTGGAATGAGTGTCAAGTCATGTTCAGGTATTTCCCTACCTGTACTGTGGATTAGAGTGTTGTAGTCATGCCCTTATCAGACTTGAGAAATAAGGAAGCAAATCTGTTTGTTGAGGCTGGAAAACTGTTTTATAAAGTAACCAAGGTTAAGACAATAAAAAGGACAAAGACAAAAGTTGGACACAAAATGAAAGTCAAACAGAAAAAACAGTGTTCTTGACAGATGACACTTAAATTAAATAAAATGTGCTAAGAACAAATAAAATTAATAATGGAGTCTTTGTTGTTGAGACTAGGTGGTTCAGGTTTGATAGCCGTCGCCATGGTGTGTTAATCCGACATAGAAGATGCTGAACTTTCCTTTTACCAGTTTAATGGTGGATATGGTGACTGAGTATGTGTGGTCTAAAGACCAAAACATACAAGAACCACAGAAAATAATCAGATCATACAATGAATATTATTTACATTCAGGAATTAAAACAGAAAATAACACATTCAGGTCAATAATAACTATGTGCTCGCTTAAGCTTCTGAGCTTTAATGTGACAATATCAGAGATCCAGATGACAAACTACAATTACACTCAAACTATAATTAGATCTTAATGAGTCAAATGTGTTGCATATTTCTACGTTTCCTCAGACTGGAGAATTCTCAATACACAGCTGTATATTTTACTGTAAATGTGATCACTGGAAATAACATAATATATCACTCTGCTCTACAATATTACCAAATACGTGTGCTCACTGCTGTTGGAAACATAAATTACTGTGTAAACTGTTGAAAATGTAACACTAAACATCTTAAACAACAAGGGTTACATTACTGTGGGAAAATAATTAAGTCAGCTGAGCTTGATTATGGGTCATATAATTTTAAACATGAACACAAGGACAAACAAAATATGCACTTAGATTAGTTTCATTCAAGCACACAGGTACTCCAAGGGAAACACTTGGTAAACTCGCAGCACAGTCCTCCAAAACTGCTTCCTTCACTATATTGAGCTCCCATTTTTTTCCAGCACTGGCTTGCTCCTTAATTAACTACAGCCACTCAAGGAATGCATGCACCAAGCAGGATACGCTGATGCACGTCACATGATCAAGTCTCATCACAGAGTCTCTGAAACAGTCTTATTTCTATATAATTTACATCTGTCTTGAATTTGGCCAGAGAGATAGATCTTCATCAGGTCAAAATTTTTAAAAATGGTTACCACACCCATATACAGTGACTGTATATATGTTAGGGATACCAAAAACCCAAAGTAGGATAATACCATACGGTATATTACAATATTAAAACTCAAAGAAAAATACCAGCTTGAAAAATGTCCTCATAATAAATCTGAGGTCTACAGCATTTTTGTTCATTTTTTCCCTTTCAACTTAAAGAGCTTCACCTTCTTAAATACAATAAAATAAAAGTAGCCGGCCATTACCCAAGCATGTGCAAAAAACTGTCATGAATCGTCTTTGACAGTGAATGTGTGGATTATATATGTACAATTAACCATGTGATATCATCACGGTCCAGTATGGCTATTTTTTATCCCAATATTCACCATATTATTACATTCTTAATATTTATTTATACACAGAGTAAACATGGTTTGAAATTGACATGCAGGTGTTTCTCTTTTTCATTGTGCTGCTTTCCAACAGCCTTGTCTGTCTCCAGCATGTGATGTGCGTGTAATTAGGCTTGTCCTTCTGTTACTAGAGAAGAAAATCTCTTATCTCTAGCTGTGCATTACAGGTAAACTGCAGATATACTTGTTGTTATCTGCAAACATATCAAGGATCTGTGAATGTTGCAGTTGTATGGCATACATCTGAAGTGAAACAGTCAGCAGAGCTTGACTCTAGGCCATTGTTAGCACATAAATGCAGGTCAATAACAGTGAACTTTCCTGTATCCTCCAGGCACTATGTAGTCAGAGGTCCTGAGAAAACTCCATATGAAGGTAAAACCTGCCAGCTATTAACCAACACGCTCTATCCTTTGTTTTATTTTTGTATTTTGACAAGTTGGTTCTAGTAGCTCCCTGTGGTTTGTTAGTCATATGTGAGGAACTGAGTCAATATTTCTGCTTCACGCTGTGTGCCACAACACCACATGATATAATGTCTTAATCTTTTTGTAGGAGGATATTATCATGGAAAACTTATATTTCCTCGGGAATTCCCTTTTAAACCACCAAGTATCTATATGATAACACCAAATGGGAGATTTAAGTGTAATACAAGGTAAGGAAGAAAGTTTCTTATTGATGAATTGAATAAGAATTCAGGATTTATTGGCCATTTTGCTCTTTGTATTGTAACTTTGCCTGTTTGCTCCACAGGTTATGTTTGTCCATCACAGACTTCCATCCAGACACATGGAACCCTGCGTGGTCCGTCTCCACCATCCTCACAGGCCTGCTCAGCTTCATGGTGGAGAAAGGCCCCACCCTCGGCAGCATTGAGACTTCTGACTACACAGTGAGGACAAATCAGTGACCAGAACATAGGCCGAGTGCACCAACAAGGGCTAATTTTGAAATCCAATTAAATCATGGTTTAACTTAAATCATGTTGCTCCAAACTTTAAAACTAGCTGAAAATAAAGAAAAATGTAAATCTTTAAACCTCAGTTTAGTTTACATTCCAAACCTACATCAAACTTATGTTGAGCCAAAACTCCAATGTGTGCCAGTATTTACTTTAAAACATGAGGAGGTTTAACTTTTAAATTTGTTGGCTTTTTTAAATGAATTGAGGAAAAATAATCAAGTCGCTCGAAAGTAAGTTAAGTGAAAAACTCAAACCAATTGACCCTTCGCCAAGCCCTGCCCTCCTTAGTTACTGTTCCTAAGCCTGCATTTATGCAGTTTACAGTGAAAACGGTGACAGATATAACATCGAAATAGGGGGTAATTGTTGAAACATGAGGTCTTTGAATCCTTAGAGGCGCAAACAAGCAGCTTCTTATTTCTGGCTGATGACGGTGGATTTTGTCAGCTAAAATAATAACTGAGAAGCAGATTTTATAAGTGTAGCTGGCTGATGGAAGGTACTGTTAACTCGGCCGAAAAGTCCATTGTAATGTTAACAACTTTGATTTACTAATTGGAGATTTGTTTTTAAAGCAATATTCCATTTTCCCAGAATAACCCACTCAGTAAGTACTCACCAATATGCCGATGTGATGATGGGTGAAGAACAATCCTGGAGTTTTAGGAGAAACAGGGTAGCAGCCTCATCCAGTACAATGGCAGTGAATGGTGGCCATGGATAAAACGTTAAAAAAAAGCACACAAAACAAACACAAAATGTCTCCATCCTGCTTGTGTGGTGTAATCCAAATCCACTCCAAATCGCGAGATTTTGTATATCTCTTAATGGACGCATGCGGGAAGTCTCGCGAGATCGACGCCATGTTTACATCCTACCGGCTACATGCTACAGTTGACATTTCTGCTAAAAACATGGCGTAAATGGCGTCTTTTGTGGTTACATTTTAATGTCGCGGCTCACGGACACTTGGATTACACCACACAAGCAGGATGGAGACATTTTGTGTGCTATTTTTAACGTTTTATCCGTGGTCACTGATCTCTGCCATAGTACTGGATGAGGCTGCTACCCTGTTTCTCCTAAAACTCCAGGATTATTTTGTGAACTGAAGACCTTCACCCATCATCACATCGGCATACGGGTGAGTACAGACTGAGTGGCTTATTCTGAGAAAGTGGAATATCGCTTTAATTGCGCAACAGAGCTCTGCTTAATTTTAGATCTGGATATACTCATGTTAAACTTAGTTTAGCTGAACTCTGATTAGAACTAATCTTAGATTAAATTAATCCTTGTTGGTGTAGCCCAGTCATAGTGATAAAGGCTGTCTCAAATATTTGATGTGCCTTTTGTTTGATTCTTTTCAGAAAAGACAGCTGTCAGCCCAAAGCCTGGCCTTCAACCTCAAGGACAAAGTGTTCTGTGAGCTGTTCCCTGATGTAGTCGATGTACGTATGAGTTGATCTCTAAGTTCTTGTCTTCTTCTCTCCTCTTTCTTTTTGCTTGCCTAATATTTCTCTCCCCTCCACCAGGAGATGAAGCAGAAACAGAAGGCCCAGGAGGAGTTAAGCGCCCGCACTCAGCCCCTCCCCTTACCTGACGTGGTGCCTGATGGTGACCCTCAACAGGCCCACTACGGCCTCCCTGCCAACCTCAACGGAGGTCCCGTCCCGCTGGGAGGCGCCAACCCCGCCCCTGGCCTGCAGCAGGCCAATCGCAACCATGGACTTCTAGGTGGCGCTCTAGCCAACCTGTTTGTGATCGTAGGCTTTGCGGCGTTTGCCTACACAGTCAAGTACGTGCTGAGGAGCATAGCCCAGGAGTGAGACGCTCCCCCCTGCAGGTGAGCCAGCCAGTGGACTCCACATTCTACAAACACACTACGTGGGGGAGGGATGTTCAGTCCTGGGTTTAACCCCTCCACAACCACCACCACCACAACCACCACCACCATGGACTCTGGAAGAAGGAAACTCAAAGCCAACCCACCCAGGAAGGATTGAGAGGAGGAGGAGGAGGAGGTGGGGCAGTGGGCGGGAGTGGCAGTAGGGCCGGGGGATTGGAGGGGCTTATTAAAACGGTTGTGATCCACTCTGTACTTAAGTGGTTTTTGTCAGCAGTAGGAACAAACTTGGCTCATGGTTTGGGGAAGAGTGCAGAACTTGCTCGTGTAAACGGTGTGTTGCCCACACTGGTGCCTGGTCTCAACAACAGAAACATTTTTCACTGAGGTGAAATAAAATGCACCATTGTTCTCCTGCACCATCACAAACATTACCGATTAAAGCTTGTTAAGTAGGTGTCTCCCCACCCGTCACCTCTGCTAAAAGTATTCCCCTCTGCAGTGTTTTCTGGTCAAGTGAAGAGAGTAATTTAAACATCCTCAAACTAATATGAATAACACTCTTTGGCACTGGAGTCAGTTTCTCCTTATATGCCATGAAGGCATCAAATTTCATTTCCCTCTAGGTGCAGTTCAAGAACTGGTTTCGCTACCTTTAGTTTAACATCACAGACTCAGTGGTTTTCCAAGGAATGCTTTAAACAAAAGACTGAGTCATACATAACACAGGCACAGATCGTCCTTATAGCTCAGATTCTTTGCGGTTTCAAGCGTATTTTCCGCACAAATGAAACATGCAAACCGCCGTGGGATCCATGTTGAGCAACAGGAAAGGAAGATTTATGACAGGTCTGTATGTCATTGACAAATGTCAAATAAAAAAAAAACTACATGTGAAGAAAGATGAGAAACAAAAAATGTATGCTAAAAAAAAGATACAGACAATGTGATACAAGTAGAACCTCATACATTCATCAGTACTTCTGCATCTCAGCAGGAGGGTCTGTTTTCTGCACCAAAGCTTAAACCCAATGATGCATCACAGGCCAAGCAAGCAGTGAAGAAGAGTGTATTGAGAAGTGTGTTTATATCTGTATTCCTCTTTATATCCAGAGAAAAAGCATAAAAACACAAACTTGGCAGGTCAGTTTGTGAAAGAGCTTCTGCTTCATGGTCAGAGTCTGATGTGAGTCCAGATGTCCTCTCCTGTCAACCCATGAGCCAAGCAGTGAACCCAGTGTCTGCACAGAAGTAAATAGACCTGTATCTTTTTTTAAAAATTGGCTTAGCTGACCAGTATAGCACCACTCTATATAGGTCCAAGTAAGGAGACACATGAAGACAACCAACATTTTGTTTCTGTATATTATTTTCTTTTTGATAATTTTTCTTTGTGTTTCGTTCTCTTTATTTATAGAAACGGCCTCGGCTTGTCTGTCATGGTTCTAAGGAAACGTTGCGTGTTTGCTGAGCAGGGCAGGCAAACACACACACACACAAAGACAAACAGGCCATGGCCCAGGCTCACAATAATTGCTGATAATTTACTGTTGTGCATTGCATTTAGTAAAGATGGTTCTACTGTGTATCAAATGTTTCAACAGAAAAATTAAAACAGAAGATTCGCCTTTCTATCGCTCTTTTCTTGGCACCATCTTTAAAAAAAAAAAAAGACAAACTGCTGATGATGGGAGTGGGTTTGTGTGATTATACAGCAAATGCCCAAATTTCCATGCTTCAGTTAATCTTGTGTGACATTGTATGTTTTCATAGTAAATGCAAATAAATTACCCTGCTTGGCAGGGCCTTTTAGAAAACTTTCTTTTTATCTGCTTCTGTGACTAATCATACTTTAAAATGTCCTTAAACATCTCAGGCTGCCTATTCTGTACTGTTTTATACGGGCCGGGTTTGACTCGCAGTCGAGTTTCAAGGGACCAGATGTTTTCATTTACTATGTCTGACCTGTAAAGTTAGGAATTTAAAGCAGAAATATGTGAAATATTTACTGTTCTAAATAACAAAACAACCATATGTCATGAGAGATTAAGGAATCATGCAAAGTTGAAATACCGGCTCTTCCAAAAACAATGCTACAGCCAGCATGTTCTCCTCTGGACTGGAACAACTGTTTTTTGGCTGTTTCATGTTAGAGTTCAAAATAATGCTGAATGTTTGCCAAATGAGTAAGTGTCTGTCTGAGCTGTAAGAAATCATTCATAATCTTTTAGAAGGAGTAGATGTTAATAATGGTTAAATTGAGCAATAAGTTAATGGAGTCTGTCACTGACCTCCAGATTGTGTATATTCGGAGCAGTGGGTTTTTGTTTTGAGGATTACATCGGCAGACACTTGACAGTTACAAACTGCTGATCAACTTCCAGTGTATGACTCATGAGTTGTCATGAGATGTACGCTGTACGTTCAGTGTCCCTGCTGACTGCAGGCAAACTGCCTGGGTTTTAAGTCTAGGGAGGAAGTAGCAGACAGAAACAACTTCCTTCAAACATAGAGCGTATGTTATAGAGGGATTCAACCTATTTAAAGGGACTAATAAAATCAAAAATGCATATTTTTCCCCTGGCCTGTAGTGCTATTTATACATCTAGAGCGTTTTGGTACATCTGTCAGAAAATCTGCAGGGATCACTAAATTTAAGGATTTTTATCCTGAAAGTTCATACGTACAAACTTTTTTTTTTTTTAATCAACTCAGACTTTCATGCACATTTCAATGTTAAATGTTATGTATACATCATCTGTGAAGAGAAGTGTTACTGAGTTTTGGAGATGCCAGCTGTAGAGCCAAGAAATACATTTGGAGAATCCAAAACCAGTGTCTCGTTCCAAAAATCATGACCCAGTTACTCAAGATAAACCATAGACCTTGTTGAGATTCTACTGCAGAAAGAAAGTAGTTCCTACATTAAACTGTTCACAAGAAGGTCTGTGGATTATATTGAGTAACCAGGGCATGATTTTTAGAAACAGTCTTTGCTGTTGAGTTTTTCAAATGTATTTTTTTAAGTGCTTTCAGCACCAGAAGTTGAGTCCATTTAGTCCCATTATAGTGACAGGTATCTCTATGGCCGATATCTTCAGAACTGTGCAACTCACACCACCAAAACAATCCAGATGGATAAATGGCACTACAGGCCAGGGGGAAAAAAGTTTTTTTTTAATATATTTTGGGGTGAACTGTCCATTTAATATATGGGCTAATATATGACTTTAAGGACCTTGCATATTGCTCCTCTAGGTGAAACAATGTACCTTTTTATTTTTATCTATTGGAATTCACAATTGGAAAGAAAAGAAAAGAAATATTGTGTACAAAATTACAGGACAAAATAATGCATCTTTGAAATCCTAGATTACCAGCAGCTTGTTTTAACACAATATTGCATTTTACATATTTTTTATTCTATTTGACTTCCCTGAATTCCTTCTGCTTAAACAGCCTGAGATAGGACAACAGACAAACTATGAAAGTGCAATAGTAAAGCCTATGATTGTTGCTGATGATCTTTTAATAAAATATGTGAATACCCATACATGTAGAATGTTAGCAGGTTATTTAAGTAAAATCTCAGTGATATACTTTTCATACTGATAAATTATCAAAGGCCCAGACTGAGGCCAAATGAATAAACCCGGTGTGGGAGGTTGTTGTGTAATGAGGTCGAAGATTTATTAACTTCTGAATGAAACTGTCACTTTAATCAAATGCAGATTGCTTGCAAAGGTTACAGTCATTTGATTAGATAGCAAAACAGGTTAGGGAAGTTATTTGCATATGTGTGCACGCTTATTATTGTCTGAACAGAGTTCCAGAGAAGTTTTCTTACCTGAGGGCAGCGCTTCTTTGGAAGTGCTTGAAGTTCACATGTCACAAGCTCAGTCACGTCTGCAGGGACTCTTATAAGAGATCCTGAACCCAGCAAACCTTCACAGCAACACAGATCACTCACCTCAACAGCAGGCCTACAATACAGTGGCAAACACGGAACTACTAAAAACCTCAACGTAAGTAAGCTGCTGGTTATTTTTATTTTATGAATTTTCCTTATATTTAATTTTTCTTGCATTGAATATGTACTGTGATTTTTACTGGGTTTTTTTGTTTTTTTTTGTCATGTTCGTGCTGCAGGTTGCCGTTGAAGGAATACACTCATCAGTTTCCAGTCACCATGTTCATAAACGACGAGCTCGAGTGTGTTGTGTGCTGCTACGAGTACTCCCGCAGTGACCGGATCCCCCGGGTCCTCCACTGCAACCACACCTTCTGCGCTCCCTGCCTGGAGAAACTGTGCAAGCTGGAGGGAACCATCCGCACCGTGTCCTGCCCTCTGTGCCGCTGGATCACCTGCACCCGGGCCAGCCTCGCCTTGCCCGGAACCCTGTGGGTCAACACGGAGATCTGGGACCAGATCGTAGAGGAGCAGCAGAGGAGGAGTGAGGACGGATCAGTAGAGGATCTGAAAAATGACACGAAGATTCAACTCATCCAGTCAACACTGTGAGTACCTCCTGCAAAACAGACTCGGGGTTTATTCTAACACATTATACTCATGTAAGAGCAATTTAAGTGTACTTTACTGCAGTCGTTTTCAAACTGGGGTCCTGGAGTGGGTTGAAGTTGGTCCCCCAACAAGAGGAGGAATAGAATATTTTAGCTTTTGTCAGTTTTTAGAAGTTGGAACAACTAGGAAATAAATAGGTTTGGCTGTTTTGATTGATTGTAATTTATTGTAATTCTAATTTGATCTTTGACTGGCTATGAAGACTTCACTATCTTCGAAAACAAACAACAACAACAAATAAATACCCAGAGCAGATTCCATTAGACAAAACCCTCCTGGACTGGTGGTTTGCGGTTGAATGTGCATCTATTGTGGAGGTCCTTGGCATGAAAAAGTTTTGGAACCCCTGATTTAGTATGTTAGAAATATAATTCAAGAAAACAAAAATTATTAAAAGCATACTTGTCATTTTTGCTTAATTAAAAGTATATTTACTTTACTTTTAAAAAGCATACTTAAGTGTATTGTAAATTGCACATTAGTGACCCCTTAAAACGTGTAATAAATTACAAATATCTGTGATAGTAAGATACTTTACTTTTGAAAAGTCTAATTATTTTCAAGTCTTTTGTAATACGTTATGTGTATGCATTTGAAAAGTGTACTTTAATTTTAGTCCATTTAAAGTGTGTTTAAGTATGCCTATAAAAAGTGCACCTCAGTCTAAGTTTATTTAAAGCTTTAAGTAAGGTCAACTTTAATTTAATTAATTAAGCATGAATATTAGTGCATACACAGCCATATACTTTAAGTGTACTAAATATAGATGAAGTTGTTCCACTGTGACACATAAAAGTACACTAAATACACTTACAACTGTTTTTCTACAATTTAATTACAACTAAAATACATTTAGTAGACTTAAAGTTATTAAAACACTTAAAATACTGATGATTAGTGTGCACAAGTATGCTAAAATTTAATACACTAAGCATGCTTTTTTTTTCTTTTTTTTTTTACCAGGGTAACACTAAAAAAAATCTCTCTCCCTCTCTCTCTCTCTCTCTCTCTCTCTTCAGACCTTACTCAAGGCAGTCTGGCTTCATGTCCATCCTCCAAAAACTGTTCAGCTGTGTGCTGCTGCAAGGACACCACATGGACAGCTGCTGACAGTTGAACAGCAGGAGAAATGAGCGCGGCATGTCCCTTTCTCGTCACGTTTTAACTCCATAGACCTGACGAATGGACTCCCTGCAGTTTACTGACCACAGCTGCGTGTGATGATGGACAGACATGTCAGACAGCCTCGTGCCTTGTCAGGAGCAAAGGCCTGATCAGCTTTGTGTGATATTATGTGTGTTTAAAGCTCTTTTTGTGTTAAAAGAAGAAGTGGCTTTAAAAGACCTGCACTGAGTGAACATTTTTGATCTGTGAATTTGTTGTAAAATAATGTTGTAAAATATCTTTTTACCATAATAAGAGTTATAGTTAAATATCAATAAATCAAGTATGACGAGTTCATTCTGATTTAAAACACATAACTATGTGGCAAAAGGGATGTTGTGATTTGTTGTATATTATGTAATTTATTGTAAATAATTTTAAATATTTATGTATTGTATGTATGTATATATTGTTCATCATTTGCCCACCTGTGTTTTGGTACGTCTGTAAGAAAATCTGCAGGGATCACTGAATTGAAGGATTTTTATCCTGAAAGTTCATTTAAACTCTTACGTACTTATTTATTTAACATAAATGAACCCCAACTAGGCTACTGATTTTTTTTTTTAAACTCAACTCAGACATTTGTGCACATTTCAATGTTGAGATTATGAGAACATCATCTGTGAAGAGAAGTGTTGCTGCTGACACATGAAGAATAATGTAAGATAACTTTGAATAAAAGTTATTCAAACGTATCTCTTGATCCATGTCTAGTGGTTATTTCTGGCTGTGTCAGGTGGAAATTATATGTGTGTATATATATATATATATATATATATATATATGTATGCATGCATGCATGCATACATACATACATACATGCATACATATATATATATATATATGCCCTTTTGATTTGATTAAAAAAAAATACACACAAACATGACTTGTACAGTTTCACAGTTTCAAGATTCCCTAAAACACGAAACAACCTCAGTGTACAAAAATTTGTAGCACCTGTCCAAAAGTATAAAATTTTAAAATATTTTTATTTTTGTGTATTTTGGGTCACTTTAGGAAAAGTCATCAAATTTCAGGCTAAAAGAATGACGTTTAGGGTCTTTTCACTGCTGTCAAATGTCAAAACGGGTCAAATTTGACCTGAACAGTATGTAAGGGTTAACTTCTTCATACCAAACACAGGGTCAGTCCCACTGAATCATAAGTTCATCACTGTTAGTAAACATTAACAAAACACTTCCAGCGTATCTTATCAATGAAAAACTGTGAAATGCTACTGTTAGATATTATCATAAGTTATCCGCCTAGCTGGAAATAAACACCAAACTACACATAAAAAAATAAAGTGGCTCTCACAGCAAACCAGATTACAGATTTAACTTATTTACTTACACTTGAATATCATACTTTACTTTAAATGTAAAAATGATAGACAAGTGACACTGTTTAACAGTATAATACAATAATAAATACTCACGAAAATTCCTGCTAACATGGTTCAGCTGAATGCAGTATGTGAAAAAGAGGGATATTTTTCTTTGTCACTGCAGTTATAAAAAGTCATCAAACTGAAATGACAGATGACTGGGAACAGTCACCTTCTGTGTCGTCATGTTGCGTTTGTTTGAAACACACCAATTGTACTCACAGATGTTCATAACTTAAATGGAATAATTTTTCAATACATATTTGTTAACAGTGAAATTAGATTTTTTTTAAAAAAATGTAATATAAATACTATAAAGACTGTTTGGTTGATATATTTTATATTTGGAGGAAAAAGCATTTATGCATTTGTGAAAAATCTTCACCACTGGGTGAAATCAAACATCACGGGATGAACCTTAAACATTTGGTAAGTGTTAGAAAATAATTCATGTGTCAGATGAGAAAATATTCTTAACTGTTGTGACAACAATTACAACAACAATTTGATGTTTATCATTTATTATTTAAGGATCGTATTTAATCAACTTTTAGGCACATAAAAACAGAGAAAGTCAATTACTAGAAATGGCGCATTTAAATAATTAAATAATGCAACATTTGTACATACACATGCAAAACATTTAGTTTATTTATTTATTTAATTATTTGCATTTTTAAATTTGCTTTTTTTAAAAAGTAATGGTTGCTTAATTAGCTGTTTCTTATTGGAAGGCAAACAGCAGCATTTTCCCAAAAGAAAAATATTCCCAATCATCACCCTCTACCCACCAGACGTGTGAGGACGTGCCTACATCCTGTGCATGTGGCGCTTTAACAACTGATAGCATCGGTGTGTCATGTCCTAGGAATGAGACTCAACAATCAACTAACCTTCTGGTGTGTTTACAAACAGCAGCAGCAAACAACATGACACTGTATGCAAATAAAACTGGATCTTCAAGCTCTTCTGAAATTCACACATCACTCTGCATTATATTTTATTCCTTTAGCACATTTATGCTATTAAGACACTGTTTGGATTGTTTATCATTAAAATACTTGATATGAACAAAAGCTATGAAGGCATAAAATATGAACAGTATGTAAAGGTTATGAGATATGAGTCATCATAAAAACAACCCCCACCAACCTGTGTTCCCTGTAAAATTCTCTTTAAACGACTTCTGTCCCTACACACACACACACACACGTGTAGGGACAGAACTCGTTTCTATGTACCGTACCCTGGAAAAGGCCTGAACCTCTTATCTCTAAATTTTATTACAGTCTGTGCTTCTACCAGCTATTTTATTACTAACACCAGTGGTAACTAGATTGAATTACCAATTCAAAGATCATACAACACCACAAACATTAATCTTTTATTGGCAGTTTCAGTTCAGAATAATGAGCAAAACTAAAGCATAAAATGTTGGGACGCAGAGTGAGGAGGAATAATGCAAACAAGCCATTCTGGATTTATGGTTATTTTATTGAAAACGGTGACAGTGGATTATTTGAGCTGAAACCTTTTTTTCCCTGAATTAGTTCTACCAAATAGCCTCTTAACTATACTATGTTAAGATGAAATACAGTTAAATATTCAGACATTACAACACAAAACTGATGCAAACACAACAGGGAAGGATTTTACTAAAACAGAAACCATCCTGACCAAGATTCACCTCCTTTAACTAAATATGGTGGCAGGAAACAGCCAGGCGAGTGTGACTGTTGTATCCACATTAAATACAACGCATTTTAACATTTTCAAACAACACTGAAGCCAAAATGGCCATTTTTGCACATTTTTTGTGGGGGGGAAATAAACTGTGTTTAGCAAACAACATCAGCTTTGACTCACTTATTGTAAGAAACAAAACTGCAAAAGTAGCCTCTTATCAGACGTTGAGTAACTGACCAGAAGGCTTATTTGTTAACAGATTGTTTCTTTTTTTCCCATCCTAGTGAGCATTTCCAAAGTGTTAAAGGGTGAAAACGGGACAAAATATCTGCTTCTTTCCGCAAATATAAACAGTAAAAACTGGCCATATATCCATTTTCATAATGAGTAGGTCCTACACAGGATTCACAGATATAGAATATTTTTCAGTCCAAGTGAAACTTTCTTTTTATATTTCAAGGAGAGAAAAGTAGGGAAAAGGTTAATTTCTTTTTAAAAACAATTTCAAACAAAAGCTTTTCACGTCATTCCTCACGATGGTGATCCCACTCTTCTGTACTTCATAAATACATTCAGCACTCAGTTGATACAGTTAAAAAAAAAGTTTCTATTGCATAAGGACATGATTAATCCTGCCTAAAACACTGTCACTACATTAACAGACTATCACATGTGCACTTAAATTAAACATGTATCCATCACAGTTTGCACCACGCTGTTCTCTTTTTCGACATCTTCGTGGACCTTCCTCTTCCTCCTACCTCACGCCGACAAAAACATAATTTAAACATAGTAAAAGACATTTGTGAGTAAACAGAAATGGTTAAAAAAGGTACAGTCATTGTTATGTTAGCTAAAAACACAGGGCCTCATTGGATTAGTGTGAAAACTTTGTAACAAGGCTCATGAAAAGCTAACTTGTAACTCTTTGTCAGCTAGCTCTTCACTAGCCCTGTGAGTCAGGCGTCTAAAAAGTTCGCCTAAAGTGTCGTCGCAGTTTGTGACAGGAGGATAATCTCTCTTCACACAAGATAAACAGGAGTAAAATACATTTACCACAATGCCTTAATTGTACATCTGGATAAGATGGGGATAAAATATGGGCTATAAACAATATTTTTAAAGTTAAAATAAACTGATACAATATCAAATAATACCAAAGAACATTTCAAAAACACTAAAACAGTCCAAAAGAGCATGTGAATGAGTTGGAGGTGAGATGCCGCTTTTAAAAGTCAAAAGCAGCGAACAAACAAGAGACAAACATTTATTCTACAAGTTTAAATGTCCCTTTGTGATAGTAAGTGGGGAAGTAGATCTTTCTTTCTTTGTCTTTGTTCAGAGTGTGTGCGTGACTCTCTATAGGTAGGGGTACTGCGTGAGGCGCCTGGGGCTGAGCTGGTAGGCACTGTAAGCCTCAGCCCGCGGCGTCACGCTAACGTAGGGAGAACCAGTGGCAAACTGATGCTGGTAGGCTGCAGGGAGGCTGTGCAGCAGACTACTGACAGAGTCCTTTCGACTGGCCGAGTCCCTCCTGGAGGAGGACGATGAGGTGTAGGTTGCTGCATAGGCGGAGGGGGAGTGCCCGTGGCTGCTATGACCGCGGCCTAGCAGCTGCTCCATGGCCTGAGATGCCGAGGAGAGGGCGGTGGAAGCCGGGTAGGTGTACAGGCTGGGGCCAGGGGCTGAGGCAGAGGCCAGGGCAGACACCTCAGGGAAGTTGTAGTGAGAGGCTGAGACGGCGGGAGGGAACGTCTGCTGCCGACGCAAAGATGAGTCACTGTGGGAACGCTCCTGAGATGAAGAAACCACAGGCTGCACCTGAAAAAGAATGAACATCAGCACACATGCAACAACAAGAGAGTAATAAATCTATTAGACAGTATGCTTTATTGTATTTATTTTGTTTAGAATCCGTGGCCACCATTCACTGCCATTGTACTGGATGAGGCTGCTACCCTGTTTCTCCTAAAACTCCAGGATTGTTTTGTGAACTGAAGACCTTCACCCATCATCACATCGGCACAGTGGTGAGTACATACAAAATAGCTTATTCTCACAGGGTGGAGTACCACTTTAATGTACTGTGCATCATTTTCATAAAATTGAGTCTGATAAATGAGATATCTTTGGAAACCTTATTACATTTTAAATGAACTGCACGACACCCATCAACAATATTACATAAGTATAGCGTCACAACAATGCAAGATGCAGCCACATGGGTCTGCAGTTGAGATCAAAATAAAGTTCAAAGATGAGTGTGGAACGACTACTGGTTACAGTTTGACTACTGAGAATTAACAGGTTGGAACATCAACATGTTGAAAGATCATCAGAAGATGGTCTCTAGTTTTACCCAAAGTCTTAAAGCAGACTCATTTATAAATCATATCATATCAAAAAAGTAAATCATTGTGATTTTATTTAAATAACCCAACAAAATTCTAACTTTATGGGTGTTTACATTAGGGCTGCACAATTAATCGCAATATTATCAAAATTGCAATAAGACCATGTGAAATATCCAAATCGCAGAACCAGAACCAAATTGAAATTTTTTGAAAAAGGAAAAATATGCGAGAAAACAGCATTATAGTGAAGTTCTGTGATGCTGCAGAGACGCCCTGGCCTAAAAATCTTGTTCTCCAGAAATAAGCAAACATTTGTTTGGTACAGAACCCAGACAGATCACAACAAATGTCACATAATAACGATTTTAAAAGATTTTTCTTTTTCATTGAAAATAAAAATGGTCATATCACATATCGCAATTTCAGTCAAAATAATCGCAATATGACTTTTTTTTTTTTTTTTTTTTTAACCATATCGTGCAGCCCTAGTTTACATGGTTAATTACACAACCACTATTGTAGTAGCAAGCTAATTTGCCCATTCATGTTTGTTGTTAAGCATAGAGACACTCAACTGTTTTACACATTTAAATCCCTAACTTTACAGTTCAGATTTAAGAAATGAAAACATTCCTCCTCTTGGCACTTCATGGATGGCCCCTTCCCTTCTTCAAACCTCGCTACTTCTGGCACCTTGCTTAGACCACACCCATCTTCAAACTTAGGCTTCATTTTGATCTCAGCCACACATGTGTAAAGTTTTGTGACTCCTTCCAACAATCTGTCCACAGTCAGCCAGAAACACCAGGTGAAATATTCAAAACCACTCCTGTGTAGGCTACAGTCGATGACTCAAGGACAATTTGCTGTGATGAAACAAGACGCAATGAAAATGATACCAGCCACGCTGTCGCAGCTGGTAAATAATGCCCAATAAATTTATGGGTTTGAGCAAAGTTTGACAGCACAGCATGACTTTGTACTGGCCAGCCCACTAGTGGTTTAGTGACATCAAGGAAACAGATGCAGTTAACACTTCTACACAGTATGGGACTGGTTCCTAACATTTTTGACTTGTGACTCTTCACACTTACATGCAGGTTGCATTCAATTATGAGAAAATCAGTAAACTCTCACTATTTCACAAGTAAAACGACAACAGAAAAAGAGACAGGAAAAATGAAAATTACTGGGTGAAACAGAAATGTCTTTTCTCTATTCTCTATCCTGTTAATCATCCTGCCACACTTTGAGTTGGTCTTAACTCTCAGTTTAGTAACCACAGCATAAAAAGTCATTGAAGACACAGCCCCTGTTTTGAGCAAGTCAGTATTATCAGCAGTTTTCGTCTCGTCACAGATATATTAGTTCTGGCACACAGGTTGGCAGATGTGTAAAAACGTGACTTCAGTACATAAATGCTGAAAGTTTGCTTTGGGTCATTTACAAACTCATCTGCATTTACATTGTTTGTCCAGCAGAGAGCACATTGGACTCAATCTTAGGACAAGTTTGTTTTTCAACTGCAAAATGTTGTGTCACAGTAAATAACTAGCGCTGAATAAAAAGCCGTGGTTTAGTTTTCTACAGGTGCAAACATCCTTTGACCTCATTATTTAGGAGATGTTCCTCTGTGTGTGTGGGTACATCCCGTCTATACTGCAACTGACTGTTGTACGCCTTGGCAGCAGTGTCTGTCACCTGATTTAGACACCAAGGAGCTTACACCCTTTCCCAATAAGTGCTTGCATACTTTTGCCTACCTCCTGTGTCTGGCAACATGTCAATGCTTTGAAGACTGTTCAACAGAATTATAATAAAGTTATCAACTGCCATATATGACCTCAACTGAATTGTCTTAATGTGCCTCATCTGATCTAATTAAAACAGTCAACAACTCAAGATTCCTCACCTGGCTGAGGTTTAAAGGGTGTGATTGACTTGGCACCAGCCCATGACGCTCCATGCCCTCCCCTGAACTGCAGGGCTGCCGGTTGGATGATCTCTTCGGCTTCATGTAGTTCACTGTCAATTAAAAACATAGCAATACTTAGCAAACTATATGGCTTTCACACACAAAATAAAATGATAATGCACAGATAACTATAGATCACTCTCACCAGTCTCTGAGCGTGCACGTGACACCGCCCCTCTTTCAGAGCCCTGGGTTTTGACTGAAGGTGCCACCACTGCCAGAGACTTGGCCTGGCGTGATGACACGCTGCTCGCTGGGTTCAACGTGCGGGGCAGAGGAGTCAGGGGGCTGGCTGTGGAGGAGTCCGAGTCGTGAACCGTCACACAGCTGATAACGTTAGTGCGCTGGCTCAGGCCAACACTGTGTAAACAGAGAAACAGTTACTTCACAAAATGAGACAGGTGTATCATAGTAATTCAATCAAAATGAATCTGGTTCCTACACCTTTTAAGAGTCAAATTCCTGCATTATTTATTTATTTGTTTTAATTTTGCATTTTCAAGCTTTCCCCAGGACCTACAGCTGTCATAAATTACATGCTAATGTACAATGTACTCACAATGATTATTTCACTTTTTATTGGATCAGATCCAATGTTACTGTGCTATAAATAACTAAAATTATGTTTTCACGATGGCATCTAAAAAGCAAATTATTCAGGTAGTGATTCATTATGAAAGTAATCCAAGTACAATTTCAAGAAGTTTCAAGCACGTTATCCAAAGTCCAAGCACTTTCCAAACCTTAAAAACACTACATTAAAATTCAAGTGTTTTCAAGGATTTCCAGCACTCATACAAACCCAGATGAATAAACCAGCCCAGTTTCTCACTGGTCCTCTAACTTCACATATTTTCTGCTAGTGTTGGATAGTTCGAAGATTTAGGATAGTTTTTTGTTTTTTATTATGCAGCTCATTCACAGTCCAGGTTTGCAAGACACATGAGGTTTGTTGTAACCTAGACTTCAACTTTTAACTCTGAACATGCATATTTTCCTTCTTTGATTTTGTTTCAAGGTTGTTAAACCATCTTATTCCACTCGGACAGTATTGTTCATATTCTGTATAATATTAAATAATAAATCATAATTAAAAAAACATAATATTTAAACCCTCAACTACATTTGTTATGGCTGCATCATTCTTCACATGGAAATATTCTTAATGTACTGTGCATCATTTTAGACACATTTCACAAAATTCAGTCTGATAAATGAGATATCTTTTGAAAACCTTATTAAATTTTAAATTAACTCCACGACACCCATCAACAATATTGCATAAGTATAGCGTCACAACAATGGGTCTGCAGTTGAGATCAAAATAACTTTCAAAGATGAGTGTGGAACGACTACAGGTTACAGTTTGACTACTGAGAATTTATAGGTTGGAACATCAACATGTTGAAAGATCATCACAAGATGGTCTCTAGTTTTACCCAAATGTCTTTCACAGTGCAGCTTTGCAAGACATTTGAGTACAGAAATCACATTTACATAAGTACATAATAATATATACATGACCCAAATAATGGCATTAAACCTTATTAAATTAAAGCTCGTCTCCCTTCTGTTGTTCTCTCTTCCATTTTACTGTTCGTAATTGTGAACATTTGAACAAACAATGTCACGCAGACTCATTTATCTATGAAAATCCACTCCTGATAACCTCTGCAGTAGTCCACTGGAGAAGGTGATTTCCATTAAAGCAGGTCAGGTCTCTCTGAAATGATGCACTTAATCCATTTTGGCCACATTTCCCTAAATTTGTCCATTTGCATTTTTAAAGAAAAGGTTAGTCTCTCCATTGTGTAAATTTCATAAATAATTTTTAAACCAATCTTCTCATGTTGGAGCATCTGGTTGTAATCACTTTCTAGTCACAGCTTTTTCCCTCCAGTAAGTAATATTCTCATTAGATATTTGTCTGCTTTAGTCTGAAGATTCAGTGTTATAGTACGCAGCAAATGGAGTAGTGATTTGAAATAGTTTCCAAGAATTTATGAATATCCTGCCAATAGGATGTAATCTTTGGGCAGTCCCAAAATAAATAATAATGACTGCCTACATCTGCTCCACATAACCTCCAACATTTCATTCCAACACCTTGATATCTCTTCTAGGCAGGGTTAATGAAATATCTCCTGACATTTTTCCATCCGAACTCCCTCCAACAGTGCGAAGATGTAGTTATCCACTGTGATTTGCATACATCCCCCCACTCATCTTCAGGTGTGACCATTCCTCCCTCCCTTTCCCATTTATTTTTAACATGTTGGGTGGTAAGGATAGTTTTTAAAAACTACATTTTACATTATAGCTCCATAATAACGTGGTAATAATTGGACGATGGTTTGATACAAATATATATCTTAGTATATCTAATAAATAATTATCTGGGCAAGTGCAATAGATATATTGGGTGTAGAGACAATGATAATCTTTATGCCTCTTGATGTTTGTTTTAATCCAATTTTACCATGAAATTAAATAGAAACAGGTAGTTTAGCATTTTATAGCCCTGACTCATAGTTATTAATCAGAAGTTAGAGAAATTAAAACACAAATGCTTCCAGGTAACAAGTCACAGCATTAAACACATTAGTGAAGTATTACCATGAAACAGATGGGAAGGTTTAGAACATAATGGAGGATGAATTTAAGTATTGTAACATGGTAATCACCAATTTTTACTTCCAAGAATTTTCATATGATCGGGTATTACACTGATAGTAGCCTATAATTTTGTGAAAACGTAAAATATTCTACCATTAACCATTTTATTGTCAGCAGGTATCATAGTGTTAAGTAACTTAAATTAACTTAAGCTTGTTTGTTTTGCCTCATTGCTATACTTAAGTGTTTTCCCTTTATTAACCTTTTTTTGCCCCTTATTACCCTGTTAGATAACTTTCAGTGTAATATTACACAGCTATTGCTATTACCTGTTTTGATGTTGGTAATTAAATTGTAATACTTATCATTACTTCTTTATTATTAAACTATAACATGTTATTACCAAGGTGTAATGTAAAGTGCTACCAAAACACTTAATAGTGCCGAGCAGTACGTTGTCCTCACCTAGCAGGATGGAACTTGCGCTCATCCTCCGTGTCGGTGTCACTGTGAATAGTGATGATGCTGACTGCTGGGCTGGGCGTGTCGGAGATGATGATTGGCTGAGACAACGTGGCGCTAGGTGGAGTCACACCGGTGCTGCTTAGTAATGAAGCAGCAGATATACCCCTAGACAGAGAAACGCAGCCAGACAGAATTTCAGCTGTGACAACCCAGAATATAAAGTCTAATGCTGCTTGGAAAATTCTATTTAACTCAAGAAGTTACAATAAAAATAGAAATTTGGAACTGGTTGAATAACAGAAAAATATAACTCTACAATCTACCACATAGAAATTTAAGTGATAAACAGTTAGTTGTTGTGCTTTTGGTTTGATATCAGTTCCCTTTATCCATCTGTCATTTGGCGTGACAGCTTAAACTCTGGTAATGACTCAAAAATCAAAATAAATCCAAGATTGAAACTGCCTGCAGGGCTCTACCAACCTGTTTCTGTTCTCTCCACGTCTGGCTTTCACCTTCTTCCTCTCCTGCTGGGTCCTGGCTTGAGTTGTGTTCCTGTTAGGCCCAAAGATCAAACAAGTTAGTTGAGGATGCCACGGGTAAAACGACAAACATGAAACATAAACACAAAGAAAGCTTACTTTTCTATTGTTGTGTTGGAAATGATCACAAATCCAAAGTATGTTTACCTTGGATATTAAAGTTTAACCATGTTTTGTTTAACTTGTCACTGTTGCATCTTTCTTACACAACATTACATCACTCATTTTGCTCTGTTGAAAAAAGTTTCATATTCCAAGCATAGCTTATCGACTTCAGACAGGGTTAACACAGACTTGTTTCTTTCCCAGGGATTTAGCCATTTTAAAGCGTCTTTCTCGTCTATGAGTACATACTGAGTGGATGATTATCTAAGAGTGGAATATCGCTTTAATGCCAGGGCTTACCTCCCCACATGCAAATGTTCCACCAAAACAAGTCCCCCACATAAATATTGAGCCACAGCACCATCACTGCGTCTTGGGCTTAGTGCTGCCCAAGACGACTGTGATTGGTTTAAAGAAATACAAACAGCTGGGGTATTTTTTTCAACCTATACCAGAATTATAGTAGGTCCACTCAGACCTTTCTCCACTGCTGACACAGTGCTAAACCAAAGAGCAGACATAGGTCTGGCTAAGTGAGACTAACCCACCTCCAGCTGTGTCCCTGCTGCATGGAAGCATCAAGTGTTTCCAGGGGAGATTCAGCCACATTTGACTGGTGGGCAGAACTATGGATGGCCACACCTGGTACCTGCTGCCACGATGATGGTATGAGGATCTGTTGGGTGCCAGTGGGCCAGGCCTGCTGAGAAAGACAAAACAACAGACACTCATACTTAAGTACATGTGATATCAAGGATCAGATATGACTTAATCAACACAAATGATTTGAGTGCTGGAATGGGCCAGACAAACTGAGCCATGCTGAGAAATAAGGAAAACCAACTGGCCAATCTCGTCTACAGGCAAAAGCACAAAGCCAGATAAGCGAGCAACTTTTCCCAAGCCATTCCCTTATTATAGCATTGCCCTGCAACAAATGCACAAGATGATGTCATGCAAAGCACAAACAATGAAGCACTGTAAACACAGTCAGATCAGGTATAAAGACATGTATACACAGAACCATGGTGCCTGTTAAAGAAGAAACACTGAGGAAAGAAAATTTGTTTAGTTCGCTGATGCCAAACAATCTGTTGATAAGCTGTCTTGGGGAAAGGCATGCCACATGTTCTGAGGCTGAAACGAAAAGATGTGTGTCAGAGAGTCGGGCTGTTGAGGAGGGATTTTTAGTGGGCTTTGTAGCTGCAATCTCCTTTGCTGAAACCAAGGAAAGACAGGACAAGAGAAGCTGCAAGCAAAGCGCAGACCAACGCAGCAACACATGCGCTCCATGCCTTCAGCACACCTACGGGGAAAGACTGTGGGGAAGGGAAATGAAAGAGTGTGAGAATGGTGTGGGGAGGGGGTGTCCTTTGGAGTGGAAAGAGATTGCAAATTTTGTCAATTCAGATTTGATGTCACAAAGGGGAATTTAAAAAAGGATAATGGTGATACCAGACCAAAAAACGGTTTGATTTTCCTACAAAAATAAGCATTGACCAACCAAGATTCTGGCAAGTCTGCATGTGAAGAGGCAAAATGAAGGAATACAATGCTTAAAAAAAGAGTAGCCCCAAACAACGTGTGGCACAGAGGGAGAGGAGGGAAGGTTGCAAACAAATGAAAAGAAGAGGAAGAGTGGGGCAGGAGAGAGATGGCATTGTTAGTGGTAAAGGGGAGTGTGCATGTGCATGTCTTTCTTCAGGGATGTCATCGTTGCTTTACCAGCACTGTGGCTGTGTGCTCCAGCAGGGTGGGCCGACCCACCCCGGCGCCCAGCCCGAGGGGCAGAGAATACTGGGGGGCTATGCCTGCTGAGGGTGGGTGCAGGGTGGCCACCATCAGGGGTGTGCAGGAACCCTGGAGGAGGGAGGGAGGATAGGGGAGGGCAGGGTTAGGGCAGTAATGTCCTTCAAGGCTGTTTCTGATTCAAACAAAAAGGGACAGAGCGGATAAAACCAGCTGCACAAGAGACACACACACACTGGTAACCAGTGGCCATCTGGACACCTGACCTCTGCAGTGGGCAGCAATTATTCCTAATCTTTGCAAACAGCAATTAACTGGTTTCTTTGAGCCACATGAGTCTCCCGCATTTAACATCTGGCCTCCATCCCAGACAGGAGACTGGGAATCAAAGAGGCTGGGCCTTGAGTGGAAGTCCAAATCAGTCCTAGGAGCAAATCTAAGGCGAGACGCAACCAGCAGAACACAAACCACAAAAACAACACTGATTATGTCATTTAAAAGTCAGTGATATAAACTAGAGCTGCAATGATTAACTGATTAGTTGTCAACTATTTAAGGTCCACTGAATAAGATTTACAGGAATTTATTGGCAGAATATGCCAAAAATTGCTTATAATATTCATCAATATATTTTAAGTGTATTATCAATTGAAAATAAGAACTGTTGTGTTTTTGTTAACTTAGAAAGAACCCTTTATATCTATAGAGGCAGCATATCCTCTTCCATGGAGCCTACTGTGTTTCTACAGTAGCCCATAATGGTCAAATCAAACACTGGCTCCAGATGGAGACTTGCATGTTTTGCGTGCGTCTCCTGACCACTGTAGGCTCTCCGACAGGTTTGGAAGGGACAGTGATATGGTGTGTTTGAAATCCGCAAGCTCTGTGCTAGGTGCTGATCCTTTAAATTAATCTCCAACTATTTTGAAAATCAATCAATATGTATGTTTTTTTCTTCAACAAAAAAGCCAAATTCTCTGATTCCAGCCTCTTTAATATTTTCTGTTTTTTAGTCCTCTATGACAGAATAAACAGAATATCTTTGGGGGGTGGACTTCATTTTTTAAGACATTTGAGGACATCATATTTCACCATTTTTTGACATGCTATGGACTGAACAACTAATGAGTTAATCAAGAAAATAAACTGATTAATCAACAAGGGAAAAAAATGTAGCAGTCCTAGTATAAATGCATTTAAATAAAACATTTCCACTGAGGGCAAACCATTTTACTGGAAAAAATGTCTCAACCTGGTCCCCACTAAACTTTGGCTCACTCTGCTGGCAGCAAACAGAGAAGGAGCCTGAAGAGAGAACCCCAATGGGGAGACTTTTGGATGCACTCAGTGCATCCATGAATGAGCAGAACTGGGCACCACTGCTCTCAGCTTGGTGCTAACGACATGATATCATTCATGGATGTTGCCAGACTTTTTGTCTGCAACCCCAAGTTTAGGTTTCTGAATGACTAAAACATGTGCTCATGAGCTCTGAGTCAAAGAAATCTGCATGAAACTGCTGAAGTTCAAGTCACATCAGAATTCACAAAAGCCTGTTGTTTCTTGTTTCTGAGACAGCCTCGGTGTAGAAATACTATATAAAAAAGTGCACAATGCTTTAAATCAGCAGCAATCTACCTAATACTACAAATCTACACACCCCTTCCCATATGAATATTAACCTCCAACACCCCTTTCCTACAAGAGATGTGCACATGACACAGATCTACTTGGTGCATGTTCCACCCACTTTGGAAGAGACACTCTGCTTCTCACTGTTAGCAGGGGTTCCATTCTTAAGTGTTGTTCCATGCACTACAATGAGCCAGAGAATTACACAGAATAATGCTAAAAAGTAACCAAATAACAGTTAAGTATCAGTTGCTCTTCTTTGCATCTGTCCATACTGACACAGACACTCTCTCTGTCACAACATGCATACTTTCTTTGTCCATCTTTGTCAAAGAAAGTGTAACAGAGACAGGGTCATTCAAAACAAAAACAGAAAACAACTTCATTTTTTAAGATCATTTTCAAAATGAGTGAACACTCTTACCTGTGTGAGCATACTTGGCTGGATCTGCAACGACTGAGCAGACTGGTTCTGAGGTACTATGGGTACAGAGTTCTCCATCCTCACAGGGAAACTGGAACTCTTACTGGATGGCTGGAGCCCTGGAAAACAATCCCACACAAGCATATCGATGAATATCACCCAGATCTGATGCAAACATAGTATTTCCAGAAACAAAAGAGCAGGATATTACAGCATTTCAGTATCTGAATCTAGTGTGTGATTTCTATCTGTACATGCATGTCTTCAATTGAAGTTGTGTTGTAATAAACAATAATCAACATGTTGGCAAGATTATAGTTAACTGAAACTAAACTTAAAACTGAAACTAGGTGTGAAAGATAGTTTGGTGAACTGAAATAAAAATATAAACTAGAGTTCAGCAAAAAAAAAAAAAATCTAAAACAAGTGAGCTGATATGCTGTACTTGTAAAACTAACTTAAAAAGCAAACAGGACTTAGTCTTTGTTGTTTTAGTTTGTCAGTTTGGACACATTTGTCAACACAACAATCATGACATGAGGCATTGGTGCATCCTTATTGTTTGACTGAGTCAGTGAATTGCTTATCCTGGATGTCTGCTCTGGAGATAGACTGAAATGAAACTGAATTGTAAATTAAAAATGAAATAAAAATTAAAACTAATGAAAAACACAACACTGGGGAGTCACAGTGATGTTATAGGCATTCAATAAACCTTCCAGAATGATGCAACCCTTGGTGATGTTTAGCTTTTTTCCAGTCTGAATGCAACTTGATCCTTTACCTTGAATAGTGGAGGGTGGGCAGACGATGAGAGTCTGCTGGAAGGGTTCTGTCTGGCTACACAGCCCAGCAGGACGCGTTGGAATCGGGACACTCTGTTGAGCCAGCCCGGGAATGTTGATCGTCGCCTGCTGGTACAGAGCTGGCTGGTAGTTCAGCAAAGGCACCGCTCCCCCCGCAGAAGGCACCTGTTAGAGGAATCAAACACACCCCTGATTAATACTTGAGGAGTTACAGGTCTCTAAATAACTGTAAGAACTTGTGGTGAATATGTGTGCCATACCTGGTTATGCTGGTTGAGTTGGCTACTGAAGGTAACAGTGAGGTTTCCCGCTGCAGCGCTGGGGACTGCATTGGCTGAGTACAGGGATTTGCTGCTATCGTAAGAGCTCCGGCGCTTGCAGATCTCCATGTTCTGGAAACAGGACTTCACACTGGAGAGGAATGGAGTGTTTCGGGAATTACATTTCAGAAAAGACTCACCCAAAGTAACGTACAGTTTATGTGCAGCAGTGCCTAAAAAACATCGTCATATCACACTCACTGGGAGCTGTGGGGATAGTCCATAAGGTGGCTCATTGTGACAAAGGGATGACCTAGAGTTTTTGTAGGCGTGATCCTTTTGTCAGCATCCAGACGGAGCATCCGCTTCAGGAGGTCTATAAACTCTCGTCTGTCAGCTTTCTCAGCCAACATGTCTGTCCCCTCCAAATGAGAAGACAGGTTGACCTGGAATACACAAAATAAACCCCAAACGGGTCAAACAAAGACTTTGAGGTATTGGTAATGTGATGTCTTTTTTTTGTGCGTGTGTGTTTGTTGTATTTATGTACAGGCAAAAACTAGATGAAACAGCATTTCAATAATATCTAGCTTCTGAATCATTCTATACTTCCAAGCTAAACAGAATAAGTTGGTGGGGTATAACTTTGGGAGAAATTTGATTTTAATGTTGATCGGTTGATAGCTAACTAATAAATTTGAGCTGTGCTGCAAAAAGTTGAAATTGATTAACAGGTGGCTGTCATACTATAATTGGTTAAATTTGTGGGTTCAAACAGAGCAGCAACAATTAGTCGATTAACTGATCAAAAGAAAACTAATAGACAACTATTCTGATAACTGATTAATCCTTTCAGACATTTTTCAAGAAAAAAAAGTGTCAAACACTTACCTGCATCATGTCATCCAGACAATTGAAGATATACTTCCTGGCCTCCTTGGACTTGATGCCCATCTCCATTTCATGCTCTGATGGAGTCTGAAAATGGAAAGCATTTCTGTTCATCATACTGTGCCAAAACGATTTTTTACAAACATCAAATGTTATGTGTACAATCCAAATAATGAAATCAGAAGGAGCTTCAGGACTTCATTATATTTTCACATATTTATAATAAACCTGTACAGCCTACTTAATAAGCAGACAGTCTGTTGGATTAGCATGAGATTATATTAACCTTAAGCCTCCAGAGTGGGTAGCTAGAATCAGGGCCTCGATTGAAGAAGCGGCTCGTTTTTGTGCCGGCGCTCAGCAAGTACTCTGCAGGCAGGCCTTGAGTCTGAGAAATGTAACGGATCTGGGAAAAAAAAAAAAAATACCCACTCAAGTTAAAGAATCACAGTGAAATTACTAAAATGAACCTGCAATATTCTCACAATATGTCATTACACTCGTTCTTCTGCAGCACTTCTCTGTCTCTTGGGTTTACAGCATAAGTAGCAGCACTAAGTTTGAAAATACAGTACTCCCCTGACCCGCTAACAGCAAATAACCTGCAGCCTCTATTCTATCTGACAGGTTAGCCTTTCCCAAGCATGTGAGCATTTTTCCATTCCCGGAGATAAGGCACAACCCCCTAAAATTGGCACTGACCTGATCATACTCCGAGGCTCCAGGGTATAGAGGCCAACCCAGAAACAGCTCAGCAATCACACAGCCCAAAGACCACATGTCAATCGCCTCACAGAACGGCAGACCCAAAATGATCTCTGGAGCCCTGGACAGCAAAGAGAAGATTAAAAGTCTAGTACAAAGGAAACAGAACTATGCCACTCATCCTCATAAAATTACATGGAAAGATGTATTTAGATTTAAACAGCTATATTTCTCGCCACCAACCTGTAGTAGCGAGACTGTAGGTAGGTTGAGCAGACAGCTTTTGACACATGACTCGCTGAGCCAAAATCAATGACCTTCACCCTGTAGGGCTGTCTAAGAGGGTCCACCAGCATGATGTTCTCAGGCTTCAGATCTGCGTGGATCAGACCCAGGCTTTTCAGTTTCATCAGTGCTGTAGCCACCTAAAGATAAAAACAAACATTAATCTCACTGTAATACGAAGAATTTAAAAAAAAAAACAGTAACACAATAAAACAAATAATATGATTTTAGTTAAAGACTTAAAAAGGTTTAATGAATGTCTGCCAAACCTGCTGTAGGATGGGTCTGATGTGCCGTAGGGGAAGTGGGCTGAACTTGCTGTGCTTGAGAAAGTCATACAGGTTCTGCTCCAGCATCTCAAACACCAGGCAGGTGTGACCCTTGTGTTGGAAGCATTCATATGATCGCACAAAGTTGTACTCGTCCGCGTTCTCTGCACTCAGCCGGTTCAGGATGCCCACCTATTAATGAGAAACAAAATACCTACTAATGAGAAACAAATAGCTCAACATAACTGCTCCTTCACTCATGTTTTAGAACAAAATATTCAATGAAGTGCACAATATTGCTACAATATGCAAGTCTGTTACAGTGTTTGCAGGTTTTATTTGGTCACTTTGCTGCAAAGTGACTGATAATTCTGCATGTGCCACAGCCACTGACGGGTAATCAGGTGCATCTCAAACAGCCCACACCAACAACAACCTGGTAGTATCTATGAGGCATCTACAGATAAAGTAGAACCCAAGTAAACACAAGACTATGCTCCTAGCTTTATAATGTGACTGACTTTTTAATGACATAAGAGGAGCCAATGACACAGGGCAAGGCAGAGTGAATTTGATTTAATGTTTAGCTGCCAATTCACTTGTTTTTGGTTGGATCACAACGAAGTGGGGCCAGCCCTATATACAGGTTGACTGCTGGAGTTTTGGTTGCTGCTTTTGCAGCAGGCTGCAACAGTCCTCAATTAAAGCTTCACACATATCTTTTTTTGTTCACATATCAAGTTTTGTTCTTGCAACTGCATTTAAATGTTTTTTGACTTAAACATAGCTTAACCATGTTAAGTGATGCTACTTCAGTGAATTTGCAGATTAACATTTAATATCATTGTGACAATCTAGCCACAATTTAGCACAGTGACCATAAACAGTCCAGCCATGTACTAGGTTCCCACAGTGTTTAATAATCTTGACATAACCGTTTCTGTCACTGTGCAACATGACAAATGCCTTCCAGGAGAAACTATCTGAAGATGTGCACGACTATCCCTGCATTTAATAGATATGTCGTCTCCCACTTCTCTTTGGCGACCAGCTTTTTACTCTATGTTAAAGTGCGTCTGTTCATAACAGCTATTAATGCTGTTGATTTTGACTATTAACACAAAACAGGACATTCTAAGATATTTTCCAGTAAAAATAAATCTTGAGTCAGTCAACCAGAATACATTTCGCATATATTGACTGTTGGTTATATCAGAAGATTTTGAGGTCAGAAATGAATAACGTTTATACACAAATATGTCACATAATCAAAGTCCGGATTCCATCCGATTAATTTTTTTTAGAGTCAACATATCAGACAAAACATTCAGACTCAAGATTTGCAAAATGTTCTGCACTAAATGTTCAACCGTACATTTCTTGAGTAAGGCCAATAATTTGGCAGCACCTAGATAAATGACACATTTAGCCAAACACATACTTTTGCTGGCATTGCAGTATTAATTCTGTGTGTGAAGAATCTCTCTGCGAAGCCAAAGTTATCAGATTTAACCAGTAACCACTGTACATGCAATTTAATAATGACAGAAAAAAAAGAAGATGTTTGATTACCTCAATTTGGCCCTGACGAGCATATGAGGGGTGGTTTTTCAGGATCTTGATGGCCACAATTTCATTTGTGCCCCTCTTCCAGCACTTGGCCACTTGTCCAAACGTGCCTCTTCCCAGAAACTCCAGCACTTCATAGCTGCAGGACACAGAGCAGAGGATCTCATGCTGTACTAGCTGATAATCCCCCTCACCATTGGAGCTGCTGCTCTTGGTGGTTGGAGCTGAGTGGAGTATAGACTGGCCTGTGCCCCCTCCTCCACCACCCGTACGCGTGGAGTAAGCTGCTGCAGGAGCTGAGAGTTCCTCCAATATTTGGACACTGCCACACCCACTCCCACTGCCCTCATTGGCTTCCTCAATCTTTCTCTTCTGCCCGTGCCTGTGCCCTCTCGTTTCAGAGGTGGTCTCAGCATGAGCATAGGAGGAAGAAGTCGCCTGCTCTGTGACACGCCTGCTGGATCCACGGGGAAGACTGCCAGTGCTATCAGCTGCCCGCACCACTACTTGTCCTCTGGAGCCAGGTGCTGCAGGGGGGAAGACCAAGGATGGTGCAAAGGGTGGTACAGCCATGGCTGGGGCAAAGGTGTAAGCTGACTGGCCTGCTATGGAGCTGTAAGCTTCAGTGGTGGACACATCCCAAACATTGCTCTCGACCTTTAGCTTCTTCACTCGACAAAAGGCACTGGAGGAGATGGAGGGCGGAGAGAAGACCTGCAGCTGAGAGCTCATAGCTGTAAAAAGACAGGCAAGACTTAGACAGTGGTACAGAAAAAAACTTAATCATCTAAATAAATTCTTAAATTACGAATTAACCTAATATACACTCTATGGCCACTTTATTAAGTACATCTACACTCCAATACTACAGCCCTGCCATAGATAACATCCATCTTTACAGAGCTCTTAGGCAATTTTAGAAATACCAGTTTCAAGTTCAATTACATATGAAGGATGTTAATTGAAAGGCTCACATTTGTTTAATGTGCAGTTTTCAGGAGCTCAATGCATTCGGCCCTAAAAATTTTATTTATTGTTTTTAGAAATATGACTCATGATCTGCAGTCTCTACAAGTGTATGATTCAACTTTTCCCAGTGATCGAATGATAAAAAAAGCAAACAACAATCAAATATAATGTTGAATCACAATGCTTAAGATTTGCTGAATATATCGAATTGTCATCCAAGTGACAGTATCAAATTGGGAGACAAGCATATTGTTTCAGTCCAAACTTCAACAGCACCTCAAACTACAGACTACAAAACAGTTACAACAAAATCTGAACCAGACTTAAATGAAGCCGAAGCAATTCACTGATTACTCCACAGACAAGAAAATTAATCAGCAACTATACTGACTGCAGATTGTCATCAAAAACTGGAAGATACCTCAAGAGCCTCTTTTAGGACGGGGTGACAGAGTTAGGAAAAGTTGCTGCATAGCACACATATTACAGAATTTCATAAAAGAATCTTTAGCATGACAGAAAATATTTCTTAAGGTTGGGCATCTATAATTTCTATCAAAAATGCATAAGCTAAATTACAAGATGGAAACACATTGATTTCAAAAGGATCCGGATTATATTGTTCCTTTACGTCCTCTCTTTATTCTTAAGTATGCCAAATTGTAGGAGTTCTAAAGAATTTATAATTTATGTACTAATTTGAAGTACTGAATACAGGATACTTATCTTATACTTCAAAGCAGGGCTGGTTTATATGGACAAAAATCAACTTGCAACAATTTAGATGGATTTGGACTAACAGTGCTTTCACAACATTTTAAGACAATTAGATTCTTGATATATTATATGAAATATAATATGATATGATTAAGTGGATAACCACAAATAACACAGCAGCGTGAAGTCTGATGATTCCAGAAAATTACATAATGCAGCCTTTAAATCCAGGAAAATACACCATATCATTCTATTACTAAAATCTATGACATTATCTAGTTTCATCTCACTATCGACAGATTGTCAATATATTGCCCTCTTTTTTCTCTCTTTACTTCTGCTGAGCCGATTCATTCTTGTTTCTGTGTCTGGGTGAGGTGGGAATGGGAAGGTAGGGAGGTTCTGTGGAAATAGGCGATATATTGTTCCTGAATACCACTCGTTTACATTAAAGAAAAAAATGCAAACCATAGACAAGAAAAGCCTTTAACAAATAAACATGCATGCCACAATTCAAGTCAAAATAAGCCAACAGTGGGACAGCTCAGGGAGTGTTTCTTTGCAATGACAGGCTGGGACCCAAGTGTATGGTGAGGACATACTATATCTGATAGGTCTGATTCCCGTTGCAAAGACAACTGAACTATTGGGCTACAATCTCCAGTTAAGTGAAGAGAAAGTAAAAATAGGTTTCGACACTGCCTGCAATGCAACATAGCATGCCAATGTACCTAACGTTGAGAAATAGCATTATGTGCTGACAGGGTGACTGCTGGGCAGCTGTGTTGGGACCATAGCGGCAGTCAAACTGAAATCGTAGCTATCTGTTTTCAAATATGACATATCAGTGACAGATAGTGTAGTTACAATTATACATTTCACCGTTAATAGCTGTACACCCAGACAGACAGACAGACTTAAGAACGAATCAACAAGCGAACATTACTGAACATGCTAATGCTAGCAAGCTAACGGGTTAACTTTGTGAAAAATATGGCGTTAGAAGATTAGCAGCTTGTATAATGGAAATAAAGTTAAGTTAAATGACACCGCATACCAGAAAAGCACGTTATAAACATAAACAGTTGTAACATACCGGCTTGGATGATGTTGCAGCGTCGAAAAACGGCTTCTCCCAAGGTTTAAATCCCACTGCAGTCTGCTAGAGCAACGTTATCCAATTAGCTTCCGCTAGCTAACGTTAACTGCTACCTAGGCCTGCATTGTTTCTTCAGTCGATGGAGAGCTGGGCAGCAGAAGAAGGCGCTACACTGCCGAGATTACACAAGAAAGACACAGAGGTCTCATTGTACTGTTAAGTTAAATCATCTGGCCCTAAAGAAATGTACATTTGTTGATTAAAACATGATTGAGACTATTTTAAAATCGTCTGTCTTTAGCAGCGAATTCCACTTTTCACCGGAACAACCACGTCCTTATATCAGCTGCGCAGCTGACGACATTTCCGGTTATTACCGTAAGTACCGGGGATTTTGCATGCGACTCACACACAGATGAGCCCAAATTTCTAACAAGATGAAGAAATTATGAGGACTTAATTAAGTTAAAATATAATTTACAACTATTATAAGATGTCTCCGTCATCGAAAGATGTAATCGAGTCACTTTTGGGATCATGTTACACTTAAAGGAAAATGGTAAACAACATTTTTACGGTAAAAGACATTGACGTGACGTAAGTAGAATGTACCAGTAATTTTCCGGTAGGATTATTTTTTATACATTAACGATTAAAATATTCCACAAATCTTGGGACAAACCAAAGATGCTCTGTAACTTTCTGAGCTGTCTGTAGACAAACCTGACGAACTGAAAGTGATCTGAAACTCAAAGATTGGTCAAAGCACACATGAATATGGTTTAACTTGCACAAATGTTTTAGTTTTTGACGGAGAGGAAAGAGCATATTTTAATAATAATACTAATACTACTACTACTACTACTACTACTAATAATAATAATAATAATAATAATAATGATACTAACTATTTATATAGCTCTTTTTGAACACAAAGTTAACAAAGTGCTTTACAAGACAAAGTAAAAATGGTAGACAAACAGTGATTTAAAAAAAAAAGCTGTATAAAAGTTACAGTAGTTATATGACAAATAGTAAACAAAAATGATTTTAAAAAAGATGCAATTTAACAGATAAAATCAGACCAAAACCCGCTTATAAAAATAGTTTTTAAAAGAAATTTAAAAGAGGATAAGGAGCTTGCCATTATGATCTCCTCAGGTAGGTTGTTTTGTTCCAAAGAATGGAGGCCCCACCAGAAAAGGCCCTGTCACCCTTGGTTCTCAGCCTGGATTGTTGGACCTTAAGACTGAGTAAATACGGGGTCATTCCTATGTTCCCCAATTGGGGAACATAGGACCCTTTTTCAAAAAAAGGGTCCTATATTCCCCGCTGTTTCCCAAAAAGGTCCTATGTTCCCCGCTTTGTATGTGACTGGGGAACATAGGACCCTATGTTCCCCGCTGTTGCCAGTTGATGAACAAACCGGGGAACTGTGATCCCAGCTTTTCCTTAACGGGTCCTATAATATTTAGGGCTTATTTTTTCCACCATAATTTCCATAACTGCTGAATTGTGTGACTGGGGTTAGGGTTAGGGGTTAGGGGTTAGGGTTAGGTGACTATCACGCTCAAGCAACTTCTCCGTTCATTTGCAAAAACGAAAGCCAATGTACATATATATATATATATATATATATATATATATATATATATATATATATATATATAGCACTGAGTGTGGATAAACTGTTTTTTTTTCATTGCAATAATTAATAGAAATATAATTAATATAATTAATAGTTAAAGAAATAGAGAAACCAACAAAAGACTTGAATCGGATGGAAAATCTGGAGTCCTGGGGGAAGGGACCTAATAATTATTTGTCCATGCAATTCAATAAGTCTGATATCAAATGGCCGGGTTTCTAAAAGATTTATTGAAGACCTAAGGAAACAGATGTTAAATGCATTCAAGAAACCTGGCTTAAGCTAACGTTATAGTAGTGGGGCGAAGTGGGGATGATGTGTAATGTTTGGGAAACAAAGAAATACTAAATAGAGTTTTGGGAAAGGGGACACATCTGCAATTTATAATAACTGAATAAAACACCTATTAATATTATATTCCATTTCTGCCATATTCTGACAGTAGATTCACATTAATCTTGCATGTTATTTCCAGGGAACTGTCAGTTTTTGTGACGTATGATTGTTGAGATTTACCCCTGCACACTATACAGTCTGCATATAGAATATTGAACTAGACAGATTAGAACTTTCTCTTTACGGACTATGAGAGAAATAAATATCAGACAAAAAATAAGTTAAAGTGCAAATTTTCTTTTTATTCTGATTTCATTTTACAGCAGAAATTATGTAAAGCATTCAGAAGACATTTTCCACATATAAGGGCAATATTCAAAACACTTTGCATGGCCTCAGCAACAAAATATTCTTTTAAAAACATCAACAATTTAGTGATGCTTGTGCATGCACGTTTGTAAAACAAACAAAGTAAAAACTAGGCTACAAAAAAAAAAGAGGAATGAAGGACTGAGATAGGCATGGAGAACACAACAGCAGGCAAGGTGGGAATACAGCAGGAAATGAGAGAGAGAGAGAGGGAGGGAAGACGGGGTGAAAGAAGAGGAAGGCAAGGAGAGGTCTAGCCATAGATTATCTATAAGGGTCTACCATTCTAGCATGCAATGTGGTGTTTGGCCACGCCCTCTCAAAACAAGGCCTGAAAGGTTATACCGTTCATTTCTAGGCGGACTTATGAGAACAGAGGCCATCTCTGCGCATGTCTACCAGCTGACTACTATGGCAATATTTCTTTT